>JAUPFP010000352.1:0-31041 GCA_036925085.1 Brachycybe producta
AAATTGAAGTTGAAATTGAAGTTGAAATTGAAGTTGAAATTGAAGTTAAAATTGAAGTTGAAAAATGAAGTTGAAATTGAAGTTGAATTTGAATTTGAAATTGAAGTTGAAATTGAAGTTTGAAATTGGAGGTGAAATTGAAGTTGAAATTGAAGTTGAAATTGAAGTTGAAATTGAAGTTGAAATTGAAGTTGAAATTGAAGTTGAAATTGAAGTTAAAATTGAAGTTGAAAATGAAGTTGAAATTGAGTTGAAATTGAAGTTGAAATTGAAGTTGAAATTGAATTTGAAATTGAAGTTGAAATTGAAGTTGAAATTGGAGTTGAAATTGAAGTTGAAATTGAAGTTGAAATTGAAGTTGAAATTGAAGTTGAAATTGAAGTTAAATTGAAGTTGAAAATGAAGTTGAAATTGAAGTTGAATTTGAATTTGAAATTGAAGTTGAAATTGAAGTGAAATTGGAGGTGAAATTGAAGTTGAAATTGAAGTTGAAATGAAGTTGAAAATTGAAGGTAACTTGAAAGTGAAGTTGAAGTTGAAATTGAAGTTGAAATTGAAGTTGAAATTGATGTTAAAATTGAAGTTGAAATTTAAGTTGAAATTGAAGTTGAAATTGAAGTTGAACTTGATGTTAAAATTGAAGTTGAAATTGAAGTTGAAATTGAAGTTGAAATGAAGTTGAAATTGAAGTTGAAATTGAAATTAAAATTGAAGTCGAAATTGAAGTTGAAATTGAAGTTGAAATTGAAGTTGAAATTGAAGTTTGAATTTTGAAGTTGAAATTGAAGTTGAAATTGAAGTTAAAATTGAAGTTGAATAGTTGAAAGAAGTTGAATTGAAGTTGAAATTGAAGTTAAAATTGAAGTTGAAATTGAAGTTGAAATTGAAGTTGAATTTGATTTGAAATTGAAGTTGAAATTGAAGTTGAAATTGGAGGTGAAATTGAAGTTGAAATTGAAGTTGAAATTGAAGTTGAATTTGAAGTTAAATTGAAGTTAAATTATGTTGAAATTGAATGTAAAGTATGTTGAATTGAAGTTGAAATTGATGTTAAAATTGAAGTGAAATTGAAGTGAAATGAAGTGAAATTGATGTTAAATTGAAGTGAAATTGAAGTAGAAATTGAAGTTGAAATTGAGTTGAATTGATATTTAAACTGAAGTTGAAATTAAATTGAATTGAAGTTGAAATTGAAGTTAATTGAAGTTAAATTGAGTTGAAAATGAAGTTGAAATTTAAGTTGATTTGAATTTGAAATTGAAGTTGAAATTAAGTTGAAATTGGAGTGAAATTGAAGTTGAAATTGATGTGAAATTGAAGTTGAAATTGAAGTTGAAATTGAAGTTGAAATTGAAGTTGAAATTGAAGTTGAAATTAAGTTAAATTGAAGTTGAATGAATGTTGAAATTGAAGTTGAAATTGAATTTGAAATTGAGTTGAAATTGAGTTTGAAATTGAAGTTGAAATTGAAGTTGAAGTTGAATTGAATTGAAAATGAAGTTAAAATTGAAGTTGAAAATGAAGTTGAAATTGAAGTTGAATTTGAATTTGAAATTGAAGTTGAAATTGAAGTTGAAATTGAAGTTGAAATTGAAGTTGAAATTGAAGTTGAATTTGAAGGTGAACTTGAAAGTGAAGTTGAAGTTGAAATTGAAGTTGAAATTGAAGTTGAAATTGATGTTAAAATTGAAGTTGAAATTTAAGTTGAAATTGAAGTTGAACTTGAGTTGAACTTGATGTTAAAATTGAAGTTGAAATTGAAGTTGAAATTGAAGTTGAAATTGAAGTTGAAATTTGAAGTTGAAATTGAAGTTGAAATTGAAGTTAAAATTGAAGTTGAAAATGAAGTTGAAATTGAAGTTGAATTTGAATTTGAAATTGAAGTTGAAATTGAAGTTGAAATTGGAGGTGAAATTGAAGTTGAAATTGAAGTTGAAAATTGAAGTTGAAATTGAAGTTGAAATTGAAGTTGAAATTGAAGTTGAAATTGAAGTTGAAATTGAAGTTAAAATTGAAGTTGAAAATGAAGTTGAAATTGAAGTTGAAATTGAAGTTGAAATTGAAGTTGAAATTGAATTTGAAATTGAAGTTGAAATTGAAGTTGAAATTGGAGTTGAAATTGAAGTTGAAATTGAAGTTGAATTGAAGTTGAAATTGAAGTTGAAATTGAAGTTAAAATTGAAGTTGAAAATGAAGTTGAAATTGAAGTTGAATTTGAATTTGAAATTGAAGTTGAAATTGAAGTTGAAATTGGAGGTGAAATTGAAGTTGAAATTGAAGTTGAAATTGAAGTTGAAATTGAAGGTGAACTTGAAAGTGAAGTTGAAGTTGAAATTGAAGTTGAAATTGAAGTTGAATTGATGTTAAAATTGAAGTTGAAATTTAAGTTGAAATTGAAGTTGAAATTGAAGTTGAACATGATGTTAAAATTGAAGTTGAAATTGAAGTTGAAATTGAAGTTGAAATTGAAATTAAAATTGAAGTCGAAATTGAAGTTGAAATTGAAGTTGAAATTGAAGTTGAAATTGAAGTTGAAATTGAAGTTGAAATTGAAGTTAAAATTGAAGTTGAAAATGAAGTTGAAAGAGAAGTTGAAATTGAAGTTGAAATTGAAGTTAAAATTGAAGTTGAAAATGAAGTTGAATTGAAGATGAATTTGAATTTGAAATTGAAGTTGAAATTGAAGTTGAAATTGGAGGTGAAATTGAAGTTGAAATTGAAGTTGAAATTGAAGTTGAATTTGAAGTTAAAATTGAAGTTAAAATTAAGTTGAAATTGAAGTTGAAAGTAAAGTTGAAATTGAAGTTGAAATTGATGTTAAAATTGAAGTTGAAATTGAAGTTGAAATTGAAGTTGAAATTGAAGTTAAAATTGAAGTTGAAATTGAAGTAGAAATTGAAGTTGAAATTGAAGTTGAAATTGAAATTAAAACTGAAGTTGAAAATTAAATTTGAAATTGAAGTTGAAATTGAAGTTAAAATTGAAGTTAAAATTGAAGTTGAAAATGAAGTTGAAATTGAAGTTGAATTTGAATTTGAAATTGAAGTTGAAATTGAAGTTGAAATTGGAGGTGAAATTGAAGTTGAAATTGAAGTTGAAATTGAAGTTGAAATTGAAGTTGAAATTGAGTTGAAATTGAAGTTGAAATTGAAGTTGAAATTGAAGTTAAAATTGAAGTTGAAAATGAAGTTGAAATTGAAGTTGAAATTGAAGTTGAAATTGAAGTTGAAATTGAATTTGAAATTGAAGTTGAAATTGAAGTTGAAATTGGAGTTGAAATTGAAGTTGAAATTGAAGTTGAAATTGAAGTTGAAATTGAAGTTGAAATTGAAGTTGAAAATTGAAGTTGAAATTGAAGTTGAAATTGAAGTTGAAATTGATGTTAAAATTGAATTTGAAATTGAAGTTAAAATTGAAGTTGAAATTGAAGTTGAAATTGAAGTTGAAATTGAAGTTGAAATTGAAGTTGAAATTGAAGTTGAAATTGAAGTTGAAATTGATGTTAAAAATGAAGTTGAAATTGAAGTTGAAATTGAAGTTGAAATTGAAATTAAAACTGAAGTTGAAATTAAATTTGAAATTGAAGTTGAAATTGAAGTTAAAAATGAAGTTGAAATTGAAGTTGAAATTTAAGTTGAAATTTAAGTTGAAATTGAAGTTAAAATTGAAGTTGAAATTGAATTAGAAATTAAAGTTGAAATTGAAGTTGAAATTGAAGTTGAAATTGAAGTTGAAATTGGAGTTTGAAATTGAAGTTGAAATTGAAGTTGAAATTGAAGTTGAAATTGAAGTTGAAATTCATGTTAAAATTGAAGTTGAAATTGAAGTTGAAATTGAAGTTGAAATTGAAGTTGAAATTGAAGTTGAAATTGAAGTTGAAATTGAAGTTGAAATTGAAGTTGAAATTGAAGTTGAAATTGAAGTTGAAATTGAAGTTAAAATTGAAGTTGAAAATGAAGTTGAAATTGAAGTTGAAATTGAAGTTGAAATTGAATTTGAAATTGAAGTTGAAATTGAAGTTGAAATTGGAGTTGAAATTGAAGTTGAAATTGAAGTTGAAATTGAAGTTGAAATTGAAGTTGAAATTGAAGTTAAAATTGAAGTTGAAAATGAAGTTGAAATTGAAGTTGAATTTGAATTTGAAATTGAAGTTGAAATTGAAGTTGAAATTGAAGTTGAAATTGAAGTTGAATTTGAAGGTGAACTTGAAAGTGAAGTTGAAGTTGAAATTGAAGTTGAAATTGAAGTTGAAATTGATGTTAAAATTGAAGTTGAAATTTAAGTTGAAATTGAAGTTGAAATTGAAGTTGAACTTGATGTTAAAATTGAAGTTGAAATTGAAGTTGAAATTGAAGTTGAAATTGAAGTTGAAATTGAAGTTGAAATTGAAGTTGAAATTGAAGTTAAAATTGAAGTTGAAAATGAAGTTGAAATTGAAGTTGAATTTGAATTTGAAATTGAAGTTGAAATTGAAGTTGAAATTGGAGGTGAAATTGAAGTTGAAATTGAAGTTGAAATTGAAGTTGAAATTGAAGTTGAAATTGAAGTTGAAATTGAAGTTGAAATTGAAGTTAAAATTGAAGTTGAAAATGAAGTTGAAATTGAAGTTGAAATTGAAGTTGAAATTGAAGTTGAAATTGAATTTGAAATTGAAGTTGAAATTGAAGTTGAAATTGGAGTTGAAATTGAAGTTGAAATTGAAGTTGAAATTGAAGTTGAAATTGAAGTTGAAATTGAAGTTAAAATTGAAGTTGAAAATGAAGTTGAAATTGAAGTTGAATTTGAATTTGAAATTGAAGTTGAAATTGAAGTTGAAATTGGAGGTGAAATTGAAGTTGAAATTGAAGTTGAAATTGAAGTTGAAATTGAAGGTGAACTTGAAAGTGAAGTTGAAGTTGAAATTGAAGTTGAAATTGAAGTTGAAATTGATGTTAAAATTGAAGTTGAAATTTAAGTTGAAATTGAAGTTGAAATTGAAGTTGAACTTGATGTTAAAATTGAAGTTGAAATTGAAGTTGAAATTGAAGTTGAAATTGAAGTTGAAATTGAAGTTGAAATTGAAATTAAAATTGAAGTCGAAATTGAAGTTGAAATTGAAGTTGAAATTGAAGTTGAAATTGAAGGTGAAATTGAAGTTGAAATTGAAGTTAAAATTGAAGTTGAAAATGAAGTTGAAAGAGAAGTTGAAATTGAAGTTGAAATTGAAGTTAAAATTGAAGTTGAAAATGAGTTGAAATTGAAGTTGAATTTTGAATTTGAAAATGAAGTTGAAATTGAAGTTGAAATTGGAGGTGAAATTGAAGTTGAAATTGAAGTTGAAATTGAAGTTGAATTTGAAGTTAAAATTGAAGTTAAAATTAAGTTGAAATTGAAGTTGAAAGTAAAGTTGAAATTGAAGTTGAAATTGATGTTAAAATTGAAGTTGAAATTGAAGTTGAAATTGAAGTTGAAATTGAAGTTAAAATTGAAGTTGAAATTGAAGTAGAAATTGAAGTTGAAATTGAAGTTGAAATTGAAATTAAAACTGAAGTTGAAATTAAATTTGAAATTGAAGTTGAAATTGAAGTTAAAATTGAAGTTAAAATTGAAGTTGAAAATGAAGTTGAAATTGAAGTTGAATTTGAATTTGAAATTGAAGTTGAAATTGAAGTTGAAATTGGAGGTGAAATTGAAGTTGAAATTGAAGTTGAAATTGAAGTTGAAATTGAAGTTGAAATTGAAGTTGAAATTGAAGTTGAAATTGAAGTTGAAATTGAAGTTAAAATTGAAGTTGAAAATGAAGTTGAAATTGAATTTGAAATTGAAGTTGAAATTGAAGTTGAAATTGGAGTTGAAATTGAAGTTGAAATTGAAGTTGAAATTGAAGTTGAAATTGAAGTTGAAATTGAAGTTAAAATTGAAGTTGAAAATGAAGTTGAAATTGAAGTTGAATTTGAATTTGAAATTGAAGTTGAAATTGAAGTTGAAATTGGAGGTGAAATTGAAGTTGAAATTGAAGTTGAAATTGAAGTTGAAATTGAAGGTGAACTTGAAAGTGAAGTTGAAGTTGAAATTGAAGTTGAAATTGAAGTTGAAATTGATGTTAAAATTGAAGTTGAAATTTAAGTTGAAATTGAAGTTGAAATTGAAGTTGAACTTGATGTTAAAATTGAAGTTGAAATTGAAGTTGAAATTGAAGTTGAAATTGAAGTTGAAATTGAAGTTGAAATTGAAGTTGAAATTGAAATTAAAATTGAAGTCGAAATTGAAGTTGAAATTGAAGTTGAAATTGAAGTTGAAATTGAAGTTGAAATTGAAGTTGAAATTGAAGTTAAAATTGAAGTTGAAAATGAAGTTGAAAGAGAAGTTGAAATTGAAGTTGAAATTGAAGTTAAAATTGAAGTTGAAAATGAAGTTGAAATTGAAGTTGAATTTGAATTTGAAATTGAAGTTGAAATTGAAGTTGAAATTGGAGGTGAAATTGAAGTTGAAATTGAAGTTGAAATTGAAGTTGAATTTGAAGTTAAAATTGAAGTTAAAATTAAGTTGAAATTGAAGTTGAAAGTAAAGTTGAAATTGAAGTTGAAATTGATGTTAAAATTGAAGTTGAAATTGAAGTTGAAATTGAAGTTGAAATTGAAGTTAAAATTGAAGTTGAAATTGAAGTAGAAATTGAAGTTGAAATTGAAGTTGAAATTGAAATTAAAACTGAAGTTGAAAATTAAATTTGAAATTGAAGTTGAAATTGAAGTTAAAATTGAAGTTGAAATTGAAGTTGAAATTTAAGTTGAAATTTAAGTTGAAATTGAAGTTAAAATTGAAGTTGAAATTGAATTTGAAATTAAAGTTGAAATTGAAGTTGAAATTGAAGTTGAAATTGAAGTTGAAATTGGAGTTGAAATTGAAGTTGAAATTGAAGTTGAAATTGAAGTTGAAATTGAAGTTAAAATTGAAGTTGAAATTTAAGTTGAAATTGAAGTTGAAATTGAAGTTAAAATTGAAGTTAAAATTGAAGTTAAAATTAAGTTGAAATTGAAGTTGAAATTGAAGTTAAAATTGAAGTTAAAATTAAGTTGAAATTGAAGTTGAAATTGAAGTTGAAATTGAAGTTGAAATTGATGTTAAAATTGAAGTTGAAATTGAAGTTGAAATTGAAGTTGAAATTGAAGTTGAAATTGAAGTGAAATTGAAGTTGAAATTGAAGTTGAAATTGAAGTTCAAATTGAAGTTGAAATTGAAATTAAAATTGAAGTCGAAATTGAAGTTGAAATTGAAGTTGAAATTGAAGTTGAAATTGAAGTTGAAATTGAAGTTGAAATTGAAGTTAAAATTGAAGTTGAAAATGAAGTTGAAATTGAAGTTGAAATTGAAGTTGAAATTGAATTTGAAATTGAAGTTGAAATTGAAGTTGAAATTGGAGTTGAAATTGAAGTTGAAATTGAAGTTGAAATTGAAGTTGAAATTGAAGTTGAAATTGAAGTTAAAATTGAAGTTGAAAATGAAGTTGAAATTGAAGTTGAATTTGAATTTGAAATTGAAGTTGAAATTGAAGTTGAAATTGGAGGTGAAATTGAAGTTGAAATTGAAGTTGAAATTGAAGTTGATTTGAAGGTGAACTTGAAAGTGAAGTTGAAGTTGAAATTGAAGTTGAATTGAAGTTGAAATTGATGTTAAAATTGAAGTTGAAATTGAAGTTGAAATTGAAGTTGAAATTGAAGTTGAAATTGAAAGTTAAAATTGAAGTTGAAATTGAAGTTGAAATTAAAGTTGAAATTGAAGTTAAAATTGAAGTTTAAGTTTAAGTAAAGTTAAAGTTGAAGTTGAAATTGAAGTTCAAATTGAAGTTGAAATTGAATTTGAAGTTAAGTTTGAATTTGAAATTGAAGTTGAAATTGAAGTTGAAATTGAAGTTGAAATTGAAGTTGAAATTGAAGTTGAAATTGAAGTTAAAATTGAAGTTGAAATTTAAGTTGAAATTGAAGTTGAAATTGAAGTTAAAATTGAAGTTAAAATTAAGTTGAAATTGAAGTTGAAATTGAAGTTGAAATTGAAGTTGAAATTGATGTTAAAATTGAAGTTGAAATTGAAGTTGAAATTGAAGTTGAAATTGAAGTTAAAATTGAAGTTGAAATTGAAGTTGAAATTGAAGTTGAAATTGAAGTTGAAATTGAAATTAAAATTGAAGTCGAAATTGAAGTTGAAATTGAAGTTGAAATTGAAGTTGAAATTGAAGTTGAAATTGAAGTTGAAATTGAAGTTAAAATTGAAGTTGAAAATGAAGTTGAAATTGAAGTTGAAATTGAAGTTGAAATTGAATTTGAAATTGAAGTTGAAATTGAAGTTGAAATTGGAGTTGAAATTGAAGTTGAAATTGAAGTTGAAATTGAAGTTGAAATTGAAGTTGAAATTGAAGTTAAAATTGAAGTTGAAAATGAAGTTGAAATTGAAGTTGAATTTGAATTTGAAATTGAAGTTGAAATTGAAGTTGAAATTGGAGGTGAAATTGAAGTTGAAATTGAAGTTGAAATTGAAGTTGAATTTGAAGGTGAACTTGAAAGTGAAGTTGAAGTTGAAATTGAAGTTGAAATTGAAGTTGAAATTGATGTTAAAATTGAAGTTGAAATTGAAGTTGAAATTGAAGTTGAAATTGAAGTTGAAATTGAAAGTTAAAATTGAAGTTGAAATTGAAGTTGAAATTAAAGTTGAAATTGAAGTTAAAATTGAAGTTTAAGTTTAAGTAAAGTTAAAGTTGAAGTTGAAATTGAAGTTCAAATTGAAGTTGAAATTGAATTTGAAGTTAAGTTTCAATTTGAAATTGAAGTTGAAATTGAAGGTGAAATTGAAGTTGAAATTGATGTTAAAATTGAAGTTGAAATTGAAGTTGAAATTGAAGTTGAAATTGAAAGTTAAAATTGAAGTTGAAATTAAAGTTGAAATTGAAGTTGAAATTGAAGTTGAAATTGAAGTTAAAATTGAAGTTTAAGTTTAAGTAAAGTTAAAGTTGAAGTTGAATTTGAATTTGAAGTTGAACTTGAAAGTGAAGTTGAAGTTGAAGTTGACGTTGAAGTTGAAGTTAAGTTGAAGTTGAAATTAAGTTTGAAATTGAAGTTGAAGTTGAAATTAAAGTTAAAATTGAAGTTAAATTTCAAGTTGAAATTGAAGTTGAAATTGAAGTTGAAATTGAAGTTGAAACTTAAGTTGAATTTGAAGGTGAACTTGAAAGTGAAGTTGAAGTTGAAATTGAAGTTGAAATTGAAGTTAAAATTGAAGTTGAAATTGAAGTTGAAATTGAAGTTGAAATTGAAAGTTAAAATTGAAGTTGAAATTGAAGTTGAAATTAAAGTTGAAATTGAAGTTAAAATTGAAGTTCAAGTTTAAGTAAAGTTAAAGTTGAAGTTGAAATTGAAGTTCAAATTGAAGTTGAAATTGAATTTGAAGTTAAGTTTGAATTTGAAATTGAAGTTGAAATTGAAGTTGAAATTGAAGTTGAAATTGATGTTAAAATTGAAGTTGAAATTGCAGTTGAAATTGAAGTTGAAATTGAAAGTTAAAATTGAAGTTGAAATTGAAGTTGAAATTAAAGTTGAAATTGAAGTTGAAATTGAAGTTGAAATTGAAGTTAAAATTGAAGTTTAAGTTTAAGTAAAGTTAAAGTTGAAGTTGAATTTGAATTTGAAGTTGAACTTGAAAGTGAAGTTGAAGTTGAAGTTGACGTTGAAGTTGAAGTTAAGTTGAAGTTGAAATTAAGTTTGAAATTGAAGTTGAAGTTGAAATTAAAATTAAAATTGAAGTTAAATTTGAAGTTGAAATTGAAGTTGAAATTGAAGTTGAAATTGAAGTTGAAACTGAAGTTGAATTTGAAGGTGAACTTGAAAGTGAAGTTGAAGTTGAAATTGAAGTTGAAATTGAAGTTGAAATTGATGTTAAAATTTAAGTTGAAATTGAAGTTGAAATTGAAGTTGAAATTGAAGTTGAAATTGAAGTTGAAATTGATGTTAAAATTGAAGTTGAAATTGAAGTTGAAATTGAAGTTGAAATTGAAGTTGAAATTGAAGTTGAAATTGAAGTTGAAATTGAAGTTGAAATTGAAGTTGAAATTGAAGTTCAAATTGAAGTTGAAATTGAAATTAAAATTGAAGTCGAAATTGAAGTTGAAATTGAAGTTGAAATTGAAGTTGAAATTGAAGTTGAAATTGAAGTTGAAATTGAAGTTAAAATTGAAGTTGAAAATGAAGTTGAAATTGAAGTTGAAATTGAAGTTGAAATTGAAGTTGAAATTGAATTTGAAATTGAAGTTGAAATTGAAGTTGAAATTGGAGTTGAATTGAAGTTGAAATTGAAGTTGAAATTGAAGTTGAAATTGAAGTTGAAATTGAAGTTAAAATTGAAGTTGAAAATGAAGTTGAAATTGAAGTTGAATTTGAATTTGAAATTGAAGTTGAAGTTGAAGTTGAAATTGGAGGTGAAATTGAAGTTGAAATTGAAGTTGAAATTGAAGTTGAATTTGAAGGTGAACTTGAAAGTGAAGTTGAAGTTGAAATTGAAGTTGAAATTGAAGTTGAAATTGATGTTAAAATTGAAGTTGAAATTGAAGTTGAAATTGAAGTTGAAATTGAAGTTGAAATTGAAAGTTAAAATTGAAGTTGAAATTGAAGTTGAAATTAAAGTTGAAATTGAAGTTGAAATTGAATTTGAAGTTAAGTTTGAATTTGAAATTGAAGTTGAAATTGAAGTTGAAATTGAAGTTGAAATTGAAGTTGAAATTGAAGTTGAAATTGAAGTTAAAATTGAAGTTGAAATTTAATTTGAAATTGAAGTTGAAATTGAAGTTAAAATTGAAGTTAAAATTAAGTTGAAATTGAAGTTGAAATTGAAGTTGAAATTGAAGTTGAAATTGATGTTAAAATTGAAGTTGAAATTGAAGTTGAAATTGAAGTTGAAATTGAAGTTGAAATTGAATTTAAAATTGAAGTTGAAATTGAAGTTGAAATTGAAGTTGAAATTGAAGTTGAAATTGAAATTAAAATTGAAGTCGAAATTGAAGTTGAAATTGAAGTTGAAATTGAAGTTGAAATTGAAGTTGAAATTGAAGTTGAAATTGAAGTTAAAATTGAAGTTGAAAATGAAGTTGAAATTGAAGTTGAAATTGAAGTTGAAATTGAATTTGAAATTGAAGTTGAAATTGAAGTTGAAATTGGAGTTGAAATGGAAGTTGAAATTGAAGTTGAAATTGAAGTTGAAATTGAAGTTGAAATTGAAGTTAAAATTGAAGTTGAAAATGAAGTTGAAATTGAAGTTGAATTTGAATTTGAAATTGAAGTTGAAATTGAAGTTGAAATTGGAGGTGAAATTGAAGTTGAAATTGAAGTTGAAATTGAAGTTGAATTTGAAGGTGAACTTGAAAGTGAAGTTGAAGTTGAAATTGAAGTTGAAATTGAAGTTGAAATTGATGTTAAAATTGAAGTTGAAATTGAAGTTGAAATTGAAGTTGAAATTGAAGTTGAAATTGAAAGTTAAAATTGAAGTTGAAATTGAAGTTGAAATTAAAGTTGAAATTGAAGTTAAAATTGAAGTTTAAGTTTAAGTAAAGTTAAAGTTGAAGTTGAAATTGAAGTTCAAATTGAAGTTGAAATTGAATTTGAAGTTAAGTTTCAATTTGAAATTGAAGTTGAAATTGAAGGTGAAATTGAAGTTGAAATTGATGTTAAAATTGAAGTTGAAATTGAAGTTGAAATTGAAGTTGAAATTGAAAGTTAAAATTGAAGTTGAAATTAAAGTTGAAATTGAAGTTGAAATTGAAGTTGAAATTGAAGTTAAAATTGAAGTTTAAGTTTAAGTAAAGTTAAAGTTGAAGTTGAATTTGAATTTGAAGTTGAACTTGAAAGTGAAGTTGAAGTTGAAGTTGACGTTGAAGTTGAAGTTAAGTTGAAGTTGAAATTAAGTTTGAAATTGAAGTTGAAGTTGAAATTAAAGTTAAAATTGAAGTTAAATTTCAAGTTGAAATTGAAGTTGAAATTGAAGTTGAAATTGAAGTTGAAACTGAAGTTGAATTTGAAGGTGAACTTGAAAGTGAAGTTGAAGTTGAAATTGAAGTTGAAATTGAAGTTAAAATTGAAGTTGAAATTGAAGTTGAAATTGAAGTTGAAATTGAAAGTTAAAATTGAAGTTGAAATTGAAGTTGAAATTAAAGTTGAAATTGAAGTTAAAATTGAAGTTCAAGTTTAAGTAAAGTTAAAGTTGAAGTTGAAATTGAAGTTCAAATTGAAGTTGAAATTGAAGTTGAAATTGAAGTTGAAATTGAAGTTGAAATTGAAGTTGAAATTGAAGTTAAAATTGAAGTTGAAAATGAAGTTGAAATTGAAGTTGAATTTGAATTTGAAATTGAAGTTGAAGTTGAAGTTGAAATTGGAGGTGAAATTGAAGTTGAAATTGAAGTTGAAATTGAAGTTGAATTTGAAGGTGAACTTGAAAGTGAAGTTGAAGTTGAAATTGAAGTTGAAATTAAAGTTGAAATTGATGTTAAAATTGAAGTTGAAATTGAAGTTGAAATTGAAGTTGAAATTGAAGTTGAAATTGAAAGTTAAAATTGAAGTTGAAATTGAAGTTGAAATTAAAGTTGAAATTGAAGTTGAAATTGAATTTGAAGTTAAGTTTGAATTTGAAATTGAAGTTGAAATTGAAGTTGAAATTGAAGTTGAAATTGAAGTTGAAATTGAAGTTGAAATTGAAGTTGAAATTGAAGTTAAAATTGAAGTTGAAATTTAATTTGAAATTGAAGTTGAAATTGAAGTTAAAATTGAAGTTAAAATTAAGTTGAAATTGAAGTTGAAATTGAAGTTGAAATTGAAGTTGAAATTGATGTTAAAATTGAAGTTGAAATTGAAGTTGAAATTGAAGTTGAAATTGAAGTTGAAATTGAAGTTAAAATTGAAGTTGAAATTGAAGTTGAAATTGAAGTTGAAATTGAAGTTGAAATTGAAATTAAAATTGAAGTCGAAATTGAAGTTGAAATTGAAGTTGAAATTGAAGTTGAAATTGAAGTTGAAATTGAAGTTGAAATTGAAGTTAAAATTGAAGTTGAAAATGAAGTTGAAATTGAAGTTGAAATTGAAGTTGAAATTGAATTTGAAATTGAAGTTGAAATTGAAGTTGAAATTGGAGTTGAAATGGAAGTTGAAATTGAAGTTGAAATTGAAGTTGAAATTGAAGTTGAAATTGAAGTTAAAATTGAAGTTGAAAATGAAGTTGAAATTGAAGTTGAATTTGAATTTGAAATTGAAGTTGAAATTGAAGTTGAAATTGAAGTTGAAATTGGAGGTGAAATTGAAGTTGAAATTGAAGTTGAAATTGAAGTTGAATTTGAAGGTGAACTTGAAAGTGAAGTTGAAGTTGAAATTGAAGTTGAAATTGAAGTTGAAATTGATGTTAAAATTGAAGTTGAAATTGAAGTTGAAATTGAAGTTGAATTTGAAGGTGAACTTGAAAGTGAAGTTGAAGTTGAAATTGAAGTTGAAATTGAAGTTAAAATTGAAGTTGAAATTGAAGTTGAAATTGAAGTTGAAATTGAAAGTTAAAATTGAAGTTGAAATTGAAGTTGAAATTAAAGTTGAAATTGAAGTTAAAATTGAAGTTCAAGTTTAAGTAAAGTTAAAGTTGAAGTTGAAATTGAAGTTCAAATTGAAGTTGAAATTGAAGTTGAAATTGAAGTTGAAATTGAAGTTGAAATTGAAGTTGAAATTGAAGTTAAAATTGAAGTTGAAAATGAAGTTGAAATTGAAGTTGAATTTGAATTTGAAATTGAAGTTGAAGTTGAAGTTGAAATTGGAGGTGAAATTGAAGTTGAAATTGAAGTTGAAATTGAAGTTGAATTTGAAGGTGAACTTGAAAGTGAAGTTGAAGTTGAAATTGAAGTTGAAATTGAAGTTGAAATTGATGTTAAAATTGAAGTTGAAATTGAAGTTGAAATTGAAGTTGAAATTGAAGTTGAAATTGAAAGTTAAAATTGAAGTTGAAATTGAAGTTGAAATTAAAGTTGAAATTGAAGTTGAAATTGAATTTGAAGTTAAGTTTGAATTTGAAATTGAAGTTGAAATTGAAGTTGAAATTGAAGTTGAAATTGAAGTTGAAATTGAAGTTGAAATTGAAGTTAAAATTGAAGTTGAAATTTAATTTGAAATTGAAGTTGAAATTGAAGTTAAAATTGAAGTTAAAATTAAGTTGAAATTGAAGTTGAAATTGAAGTTGAAATTGAAGTTGAAATTGATGTTAAAATTGAAGTTGAAATTGAAGTTGAAATTGAAGTTGAAATTGAAGTTGAAATTGAAGTTAAAATTGAAGTTGAAATTGAAGTTGAAATTGAAGTTGAAATTGAAGTTGAAATTGAAATTAAAATTGAAGTCGAAATTGAAGTTGAAATTGAAGTTGAAATTGAAGTTGAAATTGAAGTTGAAATTGAAGTTGAAATTGAAGTTAAAATTGAAGTTGAAAATGAAGTTGAAATTGAAGTTGAAATTGAAGTTGAAATTGAATTTGAAATTGAAGTTGAAATTGAAGTTGAAATTGGAGTTGAAATGGAAGTTGAAATTGAAGTTGAAATTGAAGTTGAAATTGAAGTTGAAATTGAAGTTAAAATTGAAGTTGAAAATGAAGTTGAAATTGAAGTTGAATTTGAATTTGAAATTGAAGTTGAAATTGAAGTTGAAATTGAAGTTGAAATTGGAGGTGAAATTGAAGTTGAAATTGAAGTTGAAATTGAAGTTGAATTTGAAGGTGAACTTGAAAGTGAAGTTGAAGTTGAAATTGAAGTTGAAATTGAAGTTGAAATTGATGTTAAAATTGAAGTTGAAATTGAAGTTGAAATTGAAGTTGAAATTGAAGTTGAAATTGAAAGTTAAAATTGAAGTTGAAATTGAAGTTGAAATTAAAGTTGAAATTGAAGTTAAAATTGAAGTTTAAGTTTAAGTAAAGTTAAAGTTGAAGTTGAAATTGAAGTTCAAATTGAAGTTGAAATTGAATTTGAAGTTAAGTTTCAATTTGAAATTGAAGTTGAAATTGAAGGTGAAATTGAAGTTGAAATTGATGTTAAAATTGAAGTTGAAATTGAAGTTGAAATTGAAGTTGAAATTGAAAGTTAAAATTGAAGTTGAAATTAAAGTTGAAATTGAAGTTGAAATTGAAGTTGAAATTGAAGTTAAAATTGAAGTTTAAGTTTAAGTAAAGTTAAAGTTGAAGTTGAATTTGAATTTGAAGTTGAACTTGAAAGTGAAGTTGAAGTTGAAGTTGACGTTGAAGTTGAAGTTAAGTTGAAGTTGAAATTAAGTTTGAAATTGAAGTTGAAGTTGAAATTAAAGTTAAAATTGAAGTTAAATTTCAAGTTGAAATTGAAGTTGAAATTGAAGTTGAAATTGAAGTTGAAACTGAAGTTGAATTTGAAGGTGAACTTGAAAGTGAAGTTGAAGTTGAAATTGAAGTTGAAATTGAAGTTAAAATTGAAGTTGAAATTGAAGTTGAAATTGAAGTTGAAATTGAAAGTTAAAATTGAAGTTGAAATTGAAGTTGAAATTAAAGTTGAAATTGAAGTTAAAATTGAAGTTCAAGTTTAAGTAAAGTTAAAGTTGAAGTTGAAATTGAAGTTCAAATTGAAGTTGAAATTGAATTTGAAGTTAAGTTTGAATTTGAAATTGAAGTTGAAATTGAAGTTGAAATTGAAGTTGAAATTGATGTTAAAATTGAAGTTGAAATTGCAGTTGAAATTGAAGTTGAAATTGAAAGTTAAAATTGAAGTTGAAATTGAAGTTGAAATTAAAGTTGAAATTGAAGTTGAAATTGAAGTTGAAATTGAAGTTAAAATTGAAGTTTAAGTTTAAGTAAAGTTAAAGTTGAAGTTGAATTTGAATTTGAAATTGAACTTGAAAGTGAAGTTGAAGTTGAAGTTGACGTTGAAGTTGAAGTTAAGTTGAAGTTGAAATTAAGTTTGAAATTGAAGTTGAAGTTGAAATTAAAATTAAAATTGAAGTTAAATTTGAAGTTGAAATTGAAGTTGAAATTGAAGTTGAAATTGAAGTTGAAACTGAAGTTGAATTTGAAGGTGAACTTGAAAGTGAAGTTGAAGTTGAAATTGAAGTTGAAATTGAAGTTGAAATTGATGTTAAAATTTAAGTTGAAATTGAAGTTGAAACTGAAGTTGAAATTGAAGTTGAAATTGAAAGTTAAAATTGAAGTTAAAATTGAAGTTGAAATTGAAGTTGAATTTGAAGTTGAACTTGAAAGTGAAGTTGAAGTTGAAATTGAAGTTGAAATTGAAGTTGAAATTGAAGTTGAAATTGAAGTAGAAATTGAAGTTGAAATTGAAGTTAAAATTGAAGTTGAAATTGAAGTTGAAATTGAAGTTGAAATTGAAGTTAAAATTGAAGTTGAAGTTGAAGTTGAAGTTAAAGTTGAAGTTGAAGTTGAATTTGAAGTTGAAGTTGAAATTGAAGTTGAAATTGAAATTGAAATTGAAGTTGAAATTGAAGTTGAAATTGAAGTTGAAATTGAAGTTGAAATTTAAGTTGAAATTGAAGTTGAAATTGAAGTTGAAATTGAAGTTGAAATTGAAGTTGAAATTGAAGTTGAAATTGAAGTTGAAATTGAAGTTGAAATTGAAGTTGAAATTGAAGTTGACATTGAAGTTGAAATTGAAGTTGAAATTGAAGTTGAAATTGAAGTTGAAATTGAAGTTGAAATTGAAGTTGAAATTGAAGTTGAAATTGAAGTTGAAATTGAAGTTGAAATTGAAGTTGAAATTGAAGTTGAAATTGAAATTAAAATTGAAGTCGAAATTGAAGTTGAAATTGAAGTTGAAATTGAAGTTGAAATTGAAGTTGAAATTGAAGTTGAAATTGAAGTTAAAATTGAAGTTGAAAATGAAGTTGAAATTGAAGTTGAAATTGAAGTTGAAATTGAATTTGAAATTGAAGTTGAAATTGAAGTTGAAATTGGAGTTGAAATTGAAGTTGAAATTGAAGTTGAAATTGAAGTTGAAATTGAAGTTGAAATTGAAGTTAAAATTGAAGTTGAAAATGAAGTTGAAATTGAAGTTGAATTTGAATTTGAAATTGAAGTTGAAATTGAAGTTGAAATTGAAGTTGAAATTGGAGGTGAAATTGAAGTTGAAATTGAAGTTGAAATTGAAGTTGAAATTGAAGTTGAATTTGAAGGTGAACTTGAAAGTGAAGTTGAAGTTGAAATTGAAGTTGAAATTGAAGTTGAAATTGATGTTAAAATTGAAGTTGAAATTGAAGTTGAAATTGAAGTTGAAATTGAAGTTGAAATTGAAAGTTAAAATTGAAGTTGAAATTGAAGTTGAAATTAAAGTTGAAATTGAAGTTAAAATTGAAGTTTAAGTTTAAGTAAAGTTAAAGTTGAAGTTGAAATTGAAGTTCAAATTGAAGTTGAAATTGAATTTGAAGTTAAGTTTGAATTTGAAATTGAAGTTGAAATTGAAGTTGAAATTGAAGTTGAAATTGAAGTTGAAATTGAAGTTGAAATTGAAGTTAAAATTGAAGTTGAAATTTAAGTTGAAATTTAAGTTGAAATTGAAGTTAAAATTGAAGTTAAAATTAAGTTGAAATTGAAGTTGAAATTGAAGTTGAAATTGAAGTTGAAATTGAAGTTGAAATTGAAGTTGAAATTGAAGTTGAAATTGAAGTTAAAATTGAAGTTGAAAATGAAGTTGAAATTGAAGTTGAAATTGAAGTTGAAATTGAATTTGAAATTGAAGTTGAAATTGAAGTTGAAATTGGAGTTGAAATTGAAGTTGAAATTGAAGTTGAAATTGAAGTTGAAATTGAAGTTGAAATTGAAGTTAAAATTGAAGTTGAAAATGAAGTTGAAATTGAAGTTGAATTTGAATTTGAAATTGAAGTTGAAATTGAAGTTGAAATTGGAGGTGAAATTGAAGTTGAAATTGAAGTTGAAATTGAAGTTGAATTTGAAGGTGAACTTGAAAGTGAAGTTGAAGTTGAAATTGAAGTTGAAATTGAAGTTGAAATTGATGTTAAAATTGAAGTTGAAATTGAAGTTGAAATTGAAGTTGAAATTGAAGTTGAAATTGAAGTTGAAATTGAAAGTTAAAATTGAAGTTGAAATTGAAGTTGAAATTAAAGTTGAAATTGAAGTTAAAATTGAAGTTTAAGTTTAAGTAAAGTTAAAGTTGAAGTTGAAATTGAAGTTCAAATTGAAGTTGAAATTGAATTTGAAGTTAAGTTTGAATTTGAAATTGAAGTTGAAATTGAAGGTGAAATTGAAGTTGAAATTGATGTTAAAATTGAAGTTGAAATTGAAGTTGAAATTGAAGTTGAAATTGAAAGTTAAAATTGAAGTTGAAATTAAAGTTGAAATTGAAGTTGAAATTGAAGTTGAAATTGAAGTTAAAATTGAAGTTTAAGTTTAAGTAAAGTTAAAGTTGAAGTTGAATTTGAATTTGAAGTTGAACTTGAAAGTGAAGTTGAAGTTGACGTTGAAGTTGAAGTTACGTTGAAGTTGAAATTAAGTTTGAAATTGAAGTTGAAGTTGAAATTAAAGTTAAAATTGAAGTTAAATTTGAAGTTGAAATTGAAGTTGAATTTGAAGTTGAACTTGAAAGTGAAGTTGAAGTTGAAATTGAAGTTGAAATTGAAGTTGAAATTGAAGTTGAAATTGAAGTAGAAATTGAAGTTGAAATTGAAGTTAAAATTGAAGTTGAAATTGAAGTTGAAATTGAAGTTGAAATTGAAGTTAAAATTGAAGTTGAAGTTGAAGTTGAAGTTAAAGTTGAAGTTGAAGTTGAATTTGAAGTTGAAGTTGAAATTGAAGTTGAAATTGAAATTAAAATTGAAGTCGAAATTGAAGTTGAAATTGAAGTTGAAATTGAAGTTGAAATTGAAGTTGAAATTGAAGTTGAAATTGAAGTTAAAATTGAAGTTGAAAATGAAGTTGAAATTGAAGTTGAAATTGAAGTTGAAATTGAATTTGAAATTGAAGTTGAAATTGAAGTTGAAATTGGAGTTGAAATTGAAGTTGAAATTGAAGTTGAAATTGAAGTTGAAATTGAAGTTGAAATTGAAGTTAAAATTGAAGTTGAAAATGAAGTTGAAATTGAAGTTGAATTTGAATTTGAAATTGAAGTTGAAATTGAAGTTGAAATTGGAGGTGAAATTGAAGTTGAAATTGAAGTTGAAATTGAAGTTGAATTTGAAGGTGAACTTGAAAGTGAAGTTGAAGTTGAAATTGAAGTTGAAATTGAAGTTGAAATTGATGTTAAAATTGAAGTTGAAATTGAAGTTGAAATTGAAGTTGAAATTGAAGTTGAAATTGAAAGTTAAAATTGAAGTTGAAATTGAAGTTGAAATTAAAGTTGAAATTGAAGTTAAAATTGAAGTTTAAGTTTAAGTAAAGTTAAAGTTGAAGTTGAAATTGAAGTTCAAATTGAAGTTGAAATTGAATTTGAAGTTAAGTTTGAATTTGAAATTGAAGTTGAAATTGAAGTTGAAATTGAAGTTGAAATTGAAGTTGAAATTGAAGTTGAAATTGAAGTTAAAATTGAAGTTGAAATTTAAGTTGAAATTGAAGTTGAAATTGAAGTTAAAATTGAAGTTAAAATTAAGTTGAAATTGAAGTTGAAATTGAAGTTGAAATTGAAGTTGAAATTGATGTTAAAATTGAAGTTGAAATTGAAGTTGAAATTGAAGTTGAAATTGAAGTTAAAATTGAAGTTGAAATTGAAGTTGAAATTGAAGTTGAAATTGAAGTTGAAATTGAAATTAAAATTGAAGTCGAAATTGAAGTTGAAATTGAAGTTGAAATTGAAGTTGAAATTGAAGTTGAAATTGAAGTTAAAATTGAAGTTAAAAATGAAGTTGAAATTGAAGTTGAAATTGAAGTTGAAATTGAATTTGAAATTGAAGTTGAAATTGAAGTTGAAATTGGAGTTGAAATTGAAGTTGAAATTGAAGTTGAAATTGAAGTTGAAATTGAAGTTGAAATTGAAGTTAAAATTGAAGTTGAAAATGAAGTTGAAATTGAAGTTGAATTTGAATTTGAAATTGAAGTTGAAATTGAAGTTGAAATTGGAGGTGAAATTGAAGTTGAAATTGAAGTTGAAATTGAAGTTGAATTTGAAGGTGAACTTGAAAGTGAAGTTGAAGTTGAAATTGAAGTTGAAATTGAAGTTGAAATTGATGTTAAAATTGAAGTTGAAATTGAAGTTGAAATTGAAGTTGAAATTGAAGTTGAAATTGAAAGTTAAAATTGAAGTTGAAATTGAAGTTGAAATTAAAGTTGAAATTGAAGTTAAAATTGAAGTTTAAGTTTAAGTAAAGTTAAAGTTGAAGTTGAAATTGAAGTTCAAATTGAAGTTGAAATTGAATTTGAAGTTAAGTTTGAATTTGAAATTGAAGTTGAAATTGAAGGTGAAATTGAAGTTGAAATTGATGTTAAAATTGAAGTTGAAATTGAAGTTGAAATTGAAGTTGAAATTGAAAGTTAAAATTGAAGTTGAAATTAAAGTTGAAATTGAAGTTGAAATTGAAGTTGAAATTGAAGTTAAAATTGAAGTTTAAGTTTAAGTAAAGTTAAAGTTGAAGTTGAATTTGAATTTGAAGTTGAACTTGAAAGTGAAGTTGAAGTTGAAGTTGACGTTGAAGTTGAAGTTAAGTTGAAGTTGAAATTAAGTTTGAAATTGAAGTTGAAGTTGAAATTAAAGTTAAAATTGAAGTTAAATTTGAAGTTGAAATTGAAGTTGAAATTGAAGTTGAAATTGAAGTTGAAACTGAAGTTGAATTTGAAGGTGAACTTGAAAGTGAAGTTGAAGTTGAAATTGAAGTTGAAATTGAAGTTAAAATTGAAGTTGAAATTGAAGTTGAAATTGAAGTTGAAATTGAAAGTTAAAATTGAAGTTGAAATTGAAGTTGAAATTAAAGTTGAAATTGAAGTTAAAATTGAAGTTCAAGTTTAAGTAAAGTTAAAGTTGAAGTTGAAATTGAAGTTCAAATTGAAGTTGAAATTGAATTTGAAGTTAAGTTTGAATTTGAAATTGAAGTTGAAATTGATGTTAAAATTGAAGTTGAAATTGCAGTTGAAATTGAAGTTGAAATTGAAAGTTAAAATTGAAGTTGAAATTGAAGTTGAAATTAAAGTTGAAATTGAAGTTGAAATTGAAGTTGAAATTGAAGTTAAAATTGAAGTTTAAGTTTAAGTAAAGTTAAAGTTGAAGTTGAATTTGAATTTGAAGTTGAACTTGAAAGTGAAGTTGAAGTTGACGTTGAAGTTGAAGTTAAGTTGAAGTTGAAATTAAGTTTGAAATTGAAGTTGAAGTTGAAATTAAAATTAAAATTGAAGTTAAATTTGAAGTTGAAATTGAAGTTGAATTTGAAGTTGAACTTGAAAGTGAAGTTGAAGTTGAAATTGAAGTTGAAATTGAAGTTGAAATTGAAGTTGAAATTGAAGTAGAAATTGAAGTTGAAATTGAAGTTAAAATTGAAGTTGAAATTGAAGTTGAAATTGAAGTTGAATTTGAAGTTGAACTTGAAAGTGAAGTTGAAGTTGAAATTGAAGTTGAAATTGAAGTTGAAATTGAAGTTGAAATTGAAGTAGAAATTGAAGTTGAAATTGAAGTTAAAATTGAAGTTGAAATTGAAGTTGAAATTGAAGTTGAAATTGAAGTTAAAATTGAAGTTGAAGTTGAAGTTGAAGTTAAAGTTGAAGTTGAAGTTGAATTTGAAGTTGAAGTTGAAATTGAAGTTGAAATTGAAATTAAAATTGAAGTCGAAATTGAAGTTGAAATTGAAGTTGAAATTGAAGTTGAAATTGAAGTTGAAATTGAAGTTGAAATTGAAGTTAAAATTGAAGTTGAAAATGAAGTTGAAATTGAAGTTGAAATTGAAGTTGAAATTGAATTTGAAATTGAAGTTGAAATTGAAGTTGAAATTGGAGTTGAAATTGAAGTTGAAATTGAAGTTGAAATTGAAGTTGAAATTGAAGTTGAAATTGAAGTTAAAATTGAAGTTGAAAATGAAGTTGAAATTGAAGTTGAATTTGAATTTGAAATTGAAGTTGAAATTGAAGTTGAAATTGGAGGTGAAATTGAAGTTGAAATTGAAGTTGAAATTGAAGTTGAATTTGAAGGTGAACTTGAAAGTGAAGTTGAAGTTGAAATTGAAGTTGAAATTGAAGTTGAAATTGATGTTAAAATTGAAGTTGAAATTGAAGTTGAAATTGAAGTTGAAATTGAAGTTGAAATTGAAAGTTAAAATTGAAGTTGAAATTGAAGTTGAAATTAAAGTTGAAATTGAAGTTAAAATTGAAGTTTAAGTTTAAGTAAAGTTAAAGTTGAAGTTGAAATTGAAGTTCAAATTGAAGTTGAAATTGAATTTGAAGTTAAGTTTGAATTTGAAATTGAAGTTGAAATTGAAGTTGAAATTGAAGTTGAAATTGAAGTTGAAATTGAAGTTGAAATTGAAGTTAAAATTGAAGTTGAAATTTAAGTTGAAATTGAAGTTGAAATTGAAGTTAAAATTGAAGTTAAAATTAAGTTGAAATTGAAGTTGAAATTGAAGTTGAAATTGAAGTTGAAATTGATGTTAAAATTGAAGTTGAAATTGAAGTTGAAATTGAAGTTGAAATTGAAGTTAAAATTGAAGTTGAAATTGAAGTTGAAATTGAAGTTGAAATTGAAGTTGAAATTGAAATTAAAATTGAAGTCGAAATTGAAGTTGAAATTGAAGTTGAAATTGAAGTTGAAATTGAAGTTGAAATTGAAGTTAAAATTGAAGTTGAAAATGAAGTTGAAATTGAAGTTGAAATTGAAGTTGAAATTGAATTTGAAATTGAAGTTGAAATTGAAGTTGAAATTGGAGTTGAAATTGAAGTTGAAATTGAAGTTGAAATTGAAGTTGAAATTGAAGTTGAAATTGAAGTTAAAATTGAAGTTGAAAATGAAGTTGAAATTGAAGTTGAATTTGAATTTGAAATTGAAGTTGAAATTGAAGTTGAAATTGGAGGTGAAATTGAAGTTGAAATTGAAGTTGAAATTGAAGTTGAATTTGAAGGTGAACTTGAAAGTGAAGTTGAAGTTGAAATTGAAGTTGAAATTGAAGTTGAAATTGATGTTAAAATTGAAGTTGAAATTGAAGTTGAAATTGAAGTTGAAATTGAAAGTTAAAATTGAAGTTGAAATTGAAGTTGAAATTAAAGTTGAAATTGAAGTTAAAATTGAAGTTTAAGTTTAAGTAAAGTTAAAGTTGAAGTTGAAATTGAAGTTCAAATTGAAGTTGAAATTGAATTTGAAGTTAAGTTTGAATTTGAAATTGAAGTTGAAATTGAAGGTGAAATTGAAGTTGAAATTGATGTTAAAATTGAAGTTGAAATTGAAGTTGAAATTGAAGTTGAAATTGAAAGTTAAAATTGAAGTTGAAATTAAAGTTGAAATTGAAGTTGAAATTGAAGTTGAAATTGAAGTTGAAATTGAAGTTAAAATTGAAGTTTAAGTT
Organism: Brachycybe producta; assembly: GCA_036925085.1. Taxonomy (NCBI): domain Eukaryota; kingdom Metazoa; phylum Arthropoda; class Diplopoda; order Playtdesmida; family Andrognathidae; genus Brachycybe; species Brachycybe producta. The sequence continues at coordinate 23,487 of JAUPFP010000352.1, forward strand.
TAAGTAAAGTTAAAGTTGAAGTTGAATTTGAATTTGAAGTTGAACTTGAAAGTGAAGTTGAAGTTGAAGTTGACGTTGAAGTTGAAGTTAAGTTGAAGTTGAAATTAAGTTTGAAATTGAAGTTGAAGTTGAAATTAAAGTTAAAATTGAAGTTAAATTTTAAGTTGAAATTGAAGTTGAAATTGAAGTTGAAATTGAAGTTGAAACTGAAGTTGAATTTGAAGGTGAACTTGAAAGTGAAGTTGAAGTTGAAATTGAAGTTGAAATTGAAGTTAAAATTGAAGTTGAAATTGAAGTTGAAATTGAAGTTGAAATTGAAAGTTAAAATTGAAGTTGAAATTGAAGTTGAAATTAAAGTTGAAATTGAAGTTAAAATTGAAGTTCAAGTTTAAGTAAAGTTAAAGTTGAAGTTGAAATTGAAGTTCAAATTGAAGTTGAAATTGAATTTGAAGTTAAGTTTGAATTTGAAATTGAAGTTGAAATTGAAGTTGAAATTGAAGTTGAAATTGAAGTTGAAATTGATGTTAAAATTGAAGTTGAAATTGCAGTTGAAATTGAAGTTGAAATTGAAAGTTAAAATTGAAGTTGAAATTGAAGTTGAAATTAAAGTTGAAATTGAAGTTGAAATTGAAGTTGAAATTGAAGTTAAAATTGAAGTTAAAGTTTAAGTAAAGTTAAAGTTGAAGTTGAATTTGAATTTGAAGTTGAACTTGAAAGTGAAGTTGAAGTTGAAGTTGACGTTGAAGTTGAAGTTAAGTTGAAGTTGAAATTAAGTTTGAAATTGAAGTTGAAGTTGAAATTAAAATTAAAATTGAAGTTAAATTTGAAGTTGAAATTGAAGTTGAAATTGAAGTTGAAATTGAAGTTGAAACTGAAGTTGAATTTGAAGGTGAACTTGAAAGTGAAGTTGAAGTTGAAATTGAAGTTGAAATTGAAGTTGAAATTGATGTTAAAATTTAAGTTGAAATTGAAGTTGAAACTGAAGTTGAAATTGAAGTTGAAATTGAAAGTTAAAATTGAAGTTAAAATTGAAGTTGAAATTGAAGTTGAATTTGAAGTTGAACTTGAAAGTGAAGTTGAAGTTGTAATTGAAGTTGAAATTGAAGTTGAAATTGAAGTTGAAATTGAAGTAGAAATTGAAGTTGAAATTGAAGTTAAAATTGAAGTTGAAATTGAAGTTGAAATTGAAGTTGAAATTGAAGTTAAAATTGAAGTTGAAGTTGAAGTTGAAGTTAAAGTTGAAGTTGAAGTTGAATTTGAAGTTGAAGTTGAAATTGAAGTTGAAATTGAAATTGAAATTGAAGTTGAAATTGAAGTTGAAATTGAAGTTGAAATTGAAGTTGAAATTTAAGTTGAAATTGAAGTTGAAATTGAAGTTGAAATTGAAGTTGAAATTTAAGTTGAAATTGAAGTTGAAATTGAAGTTGAAATTGAAGTTGAAATTGAAGTTGAAATTGAAGTTGACATTGAAGTTGAAATTGAAGTTGAAATTGAAGTTGAAATTGAAGTTGAAATTGAAGTTGAAATTGAAGTTGAAATTGAAGTTGAAATTGAAGTTGAAATTGAAGTTGAAATTGAAGTTGAAATTGAAGTTGAAATTGAAGTTGAAATTGAAATTAAAATTGAAGTCGAAATTGAAGTTGAAATTGAAGTTGAAATTGAAGTTGAAATTGAAGTTGAAATTGAAGTTGAAATTGAAGTTAAAATTGAAGTTGAAAATGAAGTTGAAATTGAAGTTGAATTTGAAGTTGAACTTGAAAGTGAAGTTGAAGTTGTAATTGAAGTTGAAATTGAAGTTGAAATTGAAGTTGAAATTGAAGTTAAAATTGAAGTTGAAATTGAAGTTGAAATTGAAGTTGAAATTGAAGTTAAAATTGAAGTTGAAGTTGAAGTTGAAGTTAAAGTTGAAGTTGAAGTTGAATTTGAAGTTGAAGTTGAAATTGAAGTTGAAATTGAAATTGAAATTGAAGTTGAAATTGAAGTTGAAATTGAAGTTGAAATTTAAGTTGAAATTTAAGTTGAAATTGAAGTTGAAATTGAAGTTGAAATTGAAGTTGAAATTTAAGTTGAAATTGAAGTTGAAATTGAAGTTGAAATTGAAGTTGAAATTGAAGTTGAAATTGAAGTTGACATTGAAGTTGAAATTGAAGTTGAAATTGAAGTTGAAATTGAAGTTGAAATTGATGTTAAAATTGAAGTTGAAATTGCAGTTGAAATTGAAGTTGAAATTGAAAGTTAAAATTGAAGTTGAAATTGAAGTTGAAATTAAAGTTGAAATTGAAGTTGAAATTGAAGTTGAAATTGAAGTTAAAATTGAAGTTAAAGTTTAAGTAAAGTTAAAGTTGAAGTTGAATTTGAATTTGAAGTTGAACTTGAAAGTGAAGTTGAAGTTGAAGTTGACGTTGAAGTTGAAGTTAAGTTGAAGTTGAAATTAAGTTTGAAATTGAAGTTGAAGTTGAAATTAAAATTAAAATTGAAGTTAAATTTGAAGTTGAAATTGAAGTTGAAATTGAAGTTGAAATTGAAGTTGAAACTGAAGTTGAATTTGAAGGTGAACTTGAAAGTGAAGTTGAAGTTGAAATTGAAGTTGAAATTGAAGTTGAAATTGATGTTAAAATTTAAGTTGAAATTGAAGTTGAAACTGAAGTTGAAATTGAAGTTGAAATTGAAAGTTAAAATTGAAGTTAAAATTGAAGTTGAAATTGAAGTTGAATTTGAAGTTGAACTTGAAAGTGAAGTTGAAGTTGTAATTGAAGTTGAAATTGAAGTTGAAATTGAAGTTGAAATTGAAGTAGAAATTGAAGTTGAAATTGAAGTTAAAATTGAAGTTGAAATTGAAGTTGAAATTGAAGTTGAAATTGAAGTTAAAATTGAAGTTGAAGTTGAAGTTGAAGTTAAAGTTGAAGTTGAAGTTGAATTTGAAGTTGAAGTTGAAATTGAAGTTGAAATTGAAATTGAAATTGAAGTTGAAATTGAAGTTGAAATTGAAGTTGAAATTTAAGTTGAAATTTAAGTTGAAATTGAAGTTGAAATTGAAGTTGAAATTGAAGTTGAAATTTAAGTTGAAATTGAAGTTGAAATTGAAGTTGAAATTGAAGTTGAAATTGAAGTTGAAATTGAAGTTGACATTGAAGTTGAAATTGAAGTTGAAATTGAAGTTGAAATTGAAGTTGAAATTGAAGTTGAAATTGAAGTTGAAATTGAAGTTGAAATTGAAGTTGAAATTGAAGTTGAAATTGAAGTTGAAATTGAAGTTGAAATTGAAATTAAAATTGAAGTCGAAATTGAAGTTGAAATTGAAGTTGAAATTGAAGTTGAAATTGAAGTTGAAATTGAAGTTGAAATTGAAGTTGAAATTGAAGTTAAAATTGAAGTTGAAAATGAAGTTGAAATTGAAGTTGAAATTGAAGTTGAAATTGAATTTGAAATTGAAGTTGAAATTGAAATTGAAATTGGAGTTGAAATTGAAGTTGAAATTGAAGTTGAAATTGAAGTTGAAATTGAAGTTGAAATTGAAGTTAAAATTGAAGTTGAAAATGAAGTTGAAATTGAAGTTGAATTTGAATTTGAAATTGAAGTTGAAATTGAAGTTGAAATTGGAGGTGAAATTGAAGTTGAAATTGAAGTTGAAATTGAAGTTGAATTTGAAGGTGAACTTGAAAGTGAAGTTGAAGTTGAAATTGAAGTTGAAATTGAAGTTGAAATTGATGTTAAAATTGAAGTTGAAATTGAAGTTGAAATTGAAGTTGAAATTGAAGTTGAAATTGAAAGTTAAAATTGAAGTTGAAATTGAAGTTGAAATTAAAGTTGAAATTGAAGTTAAAATTGAAGTTGAAAATGAAGTTGAAATTGAAGTTGAATTTGAATTTGAAATTGAAGTTGAAATTGAAGTTGAAATTGGAGGTGAAATTGAAGTTAAAGTTGAAGTTGAAATTGAAGTTCAAATTGAAGTTGAAATTGAATTTGAAGTTAAGTTTGAATTTGAAATTGAAGTTGAAATTGAAGTTGAAAATGAAGTTGAAATTGAAGTTGAATTTGAATTTGAAATTGAAGTTGAAATTGAAGTTGAAATTGGAGGTGAAATTGAAGTTGAAATTGAAGTTGAAATTGAAGTTGAATTTGAAGGTGAACTTGAAAGTGAAGTTGAAGTTGAAATTGAAGTTGAAATTGAAGTTGAAATTGATGTTAAAATTGAAGTTGAAATTGAAGTTGAAATTGAAGTTGAAATTGAAGTTGAAATTGAAAGTTAAAATTGAAGTTGAAATTGAAGTTGAAATTAAAGTTGAAATTGAAGTTAAAATTGAAGTTGAAAATGAAGTTGAAATTGAAGTTGAATTTGAATTTGAAATTGAAGTTGAAATTGAAGTTGAAATTGGAGGTGAAATTGAAGTTAAAGTTGAAGTTGAAATTGAAGTTCAAATTGAAGTTGAAATTGAATTTGAAGTTAAGTTTGAATTTGAAATTGAAGTTGAAATTGAAGTTGAAATTGGAGTTGAAATTGAAGTTGAAATTGAAGTTGAAATTGAAGTTGAAATTGAAGTTGAAATTGAAGTTGAAATTGAAGTTGAAATTGAAGTTGAAATTGAAATTAAAATTGAAGTCGAAATTGAAGTTGAAATTGAAGTTGAAATTGAAGTTGAAATTGAAGTTGAAATTGAAGTTGAAATTGAAGTTAAAATTGAAGTTGAAAATGAAGTTGAAATTGAAGTTGAAATTGAAGTTGAAATTGAATTTGAAATTGAAGTTGAAATTGAAATTGAAATTGGAGTTGAAATTGAAGTTGAAATTGAAGTTGAAATTGAAGTTGAAATTGAAGTTGACATTGAAGTTGAAATTGAAGTTGAAATTGAAGTTGAAATTGAAGTTGAAATTTAAGTTGAAATTGAAGTTGAAATTGAAGTTGAATTTGAAGTTGAAATTGAAGTTGAAATTGAAGTTGACATTGAAGTTGAAATTGAAGTTGAAATTGAAGTTGAAATTGAATTTGAAATTGAAGTTGAAATTGAAGTTGAAATTGAAGTTGAAATTGAAGTTGAAATTGAAGTTGAAATTGAAGTTGAAATTGAAGTTGAAATTGAAGTTGAAATTGAAGTTGAAATTGAAATTAAAATTGAAGTCGAAATTGAAGTTGAAATTGAAGTTGAAATTGAAGTTGAAATTGAAGTTGAAATTGAAGTTGAAATTGAAGTTAAAATTGAAGTTGAAAATGAAGTTGAAATTGAAGTTGAAATTGAAGTTGAAATTGAATTTGAAATTGAAGTTGAAATTGAAATTGAAATTGGAGTTGAAATTGAAGTTGAAATTGAAGTTGAAATTGAAGTTGAAATTGAAGTTGAAATTGAAGTTAAAATTGAAGTTGAAAATGAAGTTGAAATTGAAGTTGAATTTGAATTTGAAATTGAAGTTGAAATTGAAGTTGAAATTGGAGGTGAAATTGAAGTTGAAATTGAAGTTGAAATTGAAGTTGAATTTGAAGATGAACTTGAAAGTGAAGTTGAAGTTGAAATTGAAGTTGAATTTGAAGTTGAAATTGATGTTAAAATTGAAGTTGAAATTGAAGTTGAAATTGAAGTTGAAATTGAAGTTGAAATTGAAAGTTAAAATTGAAGTTGAAATTGAAGTTGAAATTAAAGTTGAAATTGAAGTTAAAATTGAAGTTGAAAATGAAGTTGAAATTGAAGTTGAATTTGAATTTGAAATTGAAGTTGAAATTGAAGTTGAAATTGGAGGTGAAATTGAAGTTAAAGTTGAAGTTGAAATTGAAGTTCAAATTGAAGTTGAAATTGAATTTGAAGTTAAGTTTGAATTTGAAATTGAAGTTGAAATTGAAGTTGAAATTGGAGTTGAAATTGAAGTTGAAATTGAAGTTGAAATTGAAGTTAAAATTGAAGTTGAAAATGAAGTTGAAATTGAAGTTGAATTTGAATTTGAAATTGAAGTTGAAATTGAAGTTGAAATTGGAGGTGAAATTGAAGTTGAAATTGAAGTTGAAATTGAAGTTGAATTTGAAGGTGAACTTGAAAGTGAAGTTGAAGTTGAAATTGAAGTTGAAATTGAAGTTGAAATTGATGTTAAAATTGAAGTTGAAATTGAAGTTGAAATTGAAGTTGAAATTGAAGTTGAAATTGAAAGTTAAAATTGAAGTTGAAATTGAAGTTGAAATTAAAGTTGAAATTGAAGTTAAAATTGAAGTTTAAGTTTAAGTAAAGTTAAAGTTGAAGTTGAAATTGAAGTTCAAATTGAAGTTGAAATTGAATTTGAAGTTAAGTTTGAATTTGAAATTGAAGTTGAAATTGAAGGTGAAATTGAAGTTGAAATTGATGTTAAAATTGAAGTTGAAATTGAAGTTGAAATTGAAGTTGAAATTGAAAGTTAAAATTGAAGTTGAAATTAAAGTTGAAATTGAAGTTGAAATTGAAGTTGAAATTGAAGTTAAAATTGAAGTTGAAGTTGAAGTTGAAGTTAAAGTGAAGTTGAAGTTGAATTTGAAGTTGAAGTTGAAATTGAGAGTTGAAATTGAAATTGAAATTGAAGTTGAAATTGAAGTTGAAATTGAAGTTGAAATTGAAGTTGAAATTTAAGTTGAAATTGAAGTTGAAATTGAAGTTGAAATTGAAGTTGAAATTGAAGTTGAAATTGAAGTTGAAATTGAAGTTGAAATTGAAGTTGAAATTGAAGTTGACATTGAAGTTGAAATTGAAGTTGAAATTGAAGTTGAAATTGAAGTTGAAATTGAAGTTGAAATTGAAGTTGAAATTGAAGTTGAAATTGAAGTTGAAATTGAAGTTGAAATTGAAGTTGAAATTGAAATTAAAAATTGAAGTCGAAATTGAAGTTGAAATTGAAGTTGAAATTGAAGTTGAAATTGAAGTTGAAATTGAAGTTGATATTGAAGTTAAAATTGAAGTTGAAAATGAAGTTGAATTGAAGTTGAAATTGAAGTTGAAATTGAATTTGAATTGAAGTTGAAATTGAAGTTGAAATTGAAGTTGAAATTGAAGTTGAAATTGAAGTTGAAATTGAAGTTAAAATTGAAGTTGAAAATGAAGTTGAAATTGAAGTTGAATTTGATTTGAAATTGAAGTTGAAATGAAGTTGAATTGGAGGTGAAATTGAAGTTGAAATTGAAGTTGAAATTGAAGTTGAATTTGAAGGTGAACTTGAAAGTGAAGTTGAAGTTGAAATTGAAGTTGAAATTGAAGTTGAAATTGATGTAAAATTGAAGTTGAAATTGAAGTTGAAATTGAAGTTGAAATTGAAGTTGAAATTGAAAGTTAAAATTGAAGTTGAAATTGAAGTTGAAATTAAAGTTGAAATTGAAGTTAAAATTGAAGTTGAAATGAAGTTGAAATTGAAGTTGAATTGAATTTGAAATTGAAGTTGAAATTGAAGTTGAAATTGAGGTGAAATTGAAGTTAAAGTTGAAGTTGAAATTGAAGTTCAAATTGAAGTTGAAATTGAATTTGAAGTTAAGTTTGAATTTGAAATTGAAGTTGAAATTGAAGTTGAAATTGAAGTTGAAATTGAAGTTGAAATTGAAGTTGAAATTGAAGTT
>JAUPFP010000353.1:0-30756 GCA_036925085.1 Brachycybe producta
ACTTCAACTTCAACTTCACTTTCAAGTTCAACTTCAAATTCAAATTCAACTTCAACTTTAACTTTACTTAAACTTAAACTTCAATTTTAACTTCAATTTCAACTTCAATTTCAACTTCAATTTCAACTTTAATTTCAACATCAATTTCAACTTCAATTTTAACTTCAATTTCACCTCCAATTTCAAATTCAAATTCAACTTCAATTTCAACTTCAATTTTAACTTCAATTTCACCTCCAATTTCAACTTCAATTTCAACTTCAATTTCAAATTCAAATTCAACTTCAATTTCAACTTCATTTTCAACTTCAATTTTAACTTCAATTTCAACTTCAATTTCAACATCAATTTCAACTTCAATTTCAACTTCAATTTCAACTTCAATTTCAACTCCAATTTCAACTTCAATTTCAACTTCAATTTCAAATTCAATTTCAACTTCAATTTCAACTTCAATTTCAACTTCAATTTCAAATTCAATTTCAACTTCAATTTCAACTTCAATTTCAACTTCATTTTCAACTTCAATTTTAACTTCAAATTCAACTTCAATTTCAACTTCAATTTCAACTTCAATTTCAACTTCAATTTCAACTTCAATTTCAACTTCAATTTCAACTTCAATTTCAACTTCAATTTAAACTTCAACTTCACTTTCAAGTTCACCTTCAAATTCAACTTCAGTTTCAACTTCAATTTCAACTTCAATTTCAACTTCAATTTCAACTTCAATTTCAACTTCAAATTTAACTTCAATTTTAACTTTAATTTCAACTTCAACTTCAATTTCAAACTTAATTTCAACTTCAACTTAACTTCAACTTCAACGTCAACTTCAACTTCAACTTCACTTTCAAGTTCAACTTCAAATTCAAATTCAACTTCAACTTTAACTTTACTTAAACTTAAACTTCAATTTTAACTTCAATTTCAACTTCAATTTCAACTTCAATTTCAACTTTAATTTCAACATCAATTTCAACTTCAATTTTAACTTCAATTTCACCTCCAATTTCAAATTCAAATTCAACTTCAATTTCAACTTCAATTTTAACTTCAATTTCACCTCCAATTTCAACTTCAATGTCAACTTCAATTTCAAATTCAAATTCAACTTCAATTTCAACTTCATTTTCAACTTCAATTTTAACTTCAATTTCAACTTCAATTTCAACATCAATTTCAACTTCAATTTCAACTTCAATTTCAACTTCAATTTCAACTCCAATTTCAACTTCAATTTCAACTTCAATTTCAAATTCAATTTCAACTTCAATTTCAACTTCAATTTCAACTTCAATTTCAAATTCAATTTCAACTTCAATTTCAACTTCAATTTCAACTTCATTTTCAACTTCAATTTTAACTTCAAATTCAACTTCAATTTCAACTTCAATTTCAACTTCAATTTCAACTTCAATTTCAACTTCAATTTCAACTTCAATTTCAACTTCAATTTAAACTTCAACTTCACTTTCAAGTTCACCTTCAAATTCAACTTCAGTTTCAACTTCAATTTCAACTTCAATTTCAACTTCAATTTCAACTTCAATTTCAACTTCAAATTTAACTTCAATTTTAACTTTAATTTCAACTTCAACTTCAATTTCAAACTTAATTTCAACTTCAACTTAACTTCAACTTCAACGTCAACTTCAACTTCAACTTCACTTTCAAGTTCAACTTCAAATTCAAATTCAACTTCAACTTTAACTTTACTTAAACTTAAACTTCAATTTTAACTTCAATTTCAACTTCAATTTCAACTTCAATTTCAACTTTAATTTCAACATCAATTTCAACTTCAATTTTAACTTCAATTTCACCTCCAATTTCAAATTCAAATTCAACTTCAATTTCAACTTCAATTTCAACTTCAATTTCAACTTCAATTTCACCTCCAATTTCAACTTCAATTTCAACTTCAATTTCAAATTCAAATTCAACTTCAATTTCAACTTCATTTTCAACTTCAATTTTAACTTCAATTTCAACTTCAATTTCAACATCAATTTCAACTTCAATTTCAACTTCAATTTCATTTTCAATTTCAACTCCAATTTCAACTTCAATTTCAACTTCAATTTCAAATTCAATTTCAACTTCAATTTCAACTTCAATTTCAACTTCAATTTCAAATTCAATTTCAACTTCAATTTTAACTTCAATTTCAACTTCATTTTCAACTTCAATTTTAACTTCAAATTCAACTTCAATTTCAACTTCAATTTCAACTTCAATTTCAACTTCAATTTCAACTTCAATTTCAACTTCAATTTCAACTTCAATTTCAACTTCAATTTCAAATTCAATTTCAATTTTAATTTCAACTTCAATTTCAACTTCAATTTTAACTTTCAATTTCAACTTCAATTTCAACTGCAATTTCAACTTCAATTTTAACATCAATTTCAACTTCAATTTCAACTTCAATTTCAACTTCAATTTCAAATTCAAACTTAACTTCAAATTCAATTTCAACTTCAATTTCAACTTCAACTTTAACTTTACTTAAACTTAAACTTCAATTTTAACTTCAATTTCAACTTTAATTTCAACTTCAATTTCAACTTCAATTTTAACTTTCAATTTCAACTTCAATTTCAACTTCAATTTTAACATCAATTTCAACTTCAATTTTAACTTCAATTTCAACTTCAATTTCAAATTTAATTTCAACTTCAGTTTTAATTTCAATTTCAACTTCAATTTCAACTTCAATTTCAACTTCAATTTCAACTTCAATTTCACCTCCAATTTCAACTTCCATTTCAACTTCCATTTCAAATTCAAATTCAACTTCAATTTCAACTTCATTTTCAACTTCAATTTTAACTTCAATTTCAACTTCAATTTCAACTTCAATTTCAACTTTAATTTCAACTTCAATTTCAACTTCAATTTTAACTTTCAATTTCAACTTCAATTTCAACTTCAATTTCACCTCCAATTTCAACTTCCATTTCAACTTCAATTTCAAATTCAAATTCAACTTCAATTTCAACTTCATTTTCAACTTCAATTTTAACTTCAATTTCAACTTCAATTTCAACTTCAATTTCAACTTCAATTTCAACTTCAATTTCAACTCCAATTTCAACTTCAATTTCAACTTCAATTTCAAATTCAATTTCAACTTCAATTTCAACTTCAATTTCAACTTCATTTTCAACTTCAATTTTAACTTCAATTTCAACTTCAATTTCAACTTCAATTTCAACTTCAATTTCAACTTCAATTTCAACTCCAATTTCAACTTCAATTTCAACTGCAATTTCAACTTCAATTTCAACTTTAATTTCAAATTCAATTTCAACTTCAATTTTAACTTCAATTTCAACTTAAATTTCAACTTAAATTTCAACTTAAATTTCAACTTCAATTTTAACTTCAATTTCAACTTCAATTTCAACTTCAATTTCAACTTCAATTTTAATTTTAATTTCAACTTCAATTTCAACTTCACTTTCAACTTCAATTTCAACTGCAATTTCAACTTCAATTTCAACTTTAATTTCAAATTCAATTTCAACTTCAATTTTAACTTCAATTTCAACTTCAATTTCAAATTTAATTTCAACTTCAGTTTTAATTTCAATTTCAACTTCAATTTCAACTTCAATTTCTACTTCAATTTCAACTTCAATTTTAACTTCAATTTCAACTTCAATTTCAACTTCAATTTCAACTTCAATTTTAACTTTAATTTCAACTTCAATTTCAACTTCACTTTCAACTTCAATTTCAACTTAATTTTAACTTCAATTTTATCTTCAAATTCAACTTCAATTTCAACTTCAATTTCAACTTCAATTTCAACTTCAATTTTAACTTCAATTTCAACTTCAATTTCAACTTCAATTTCAACTTCAATTTTAATTTTAATTTCAACTTCAATTTCAACTTCACTTTCAACTTCAATTTCAACTTAATTTTAACTTCAATTTTATCTTCAAATTCAACTTCAATTTCAACTTCAATTTCAACTTCAATTTCAACTTCAATTTCAACTTCAATTTCATCTCCAATTTCAACTTCAATTTCAACTTCAATTTCAAATTCAATTTCAACTTCAATTTCAACTTCATTTTCAACTTCAATTTCAACTTCAATTTCAACTTCAATTTCAACTTCAATTTCAACTTCAATTTCAACTTCAATTTCAACTTCAATTTCAACTTCAATTTCAACTTCAACTTCACTTTCAAGTTCACCTTCAAATTCAACTTCAGTTTCAACTTCAATTTCAACTTCAATTTCAACTTCAATTTCAACTTCAAATTTAACTTCAATTTTAACTTTAATTTCAACTTCAACTTCAATTTCAAACTTAATTTCAACTTCAACTTAACTTCAACTTCAATGTCAACTTCAACTTCAACTTCACTTTCAAGTTCAACTTCAAATTCAAATTCAACTTCAACTTTAACTTTACTTAAACTTAAACTTCAATTTTAACTTCAATTTCAACTTCAATTTCAACTTCAATTTCAACTTTAATTTCAACTTCAATTTCAACTTCAATTTTAACTTTCAATTTCAACTTCAATTTCAACTTCAATTTCACCTCCAATTTCAACTTCAATTTCAACTTCAATTTCAAATTCAAATTCAACTTCAATTTCAACTTCATTTTCAACTTCAATTTTAACTTCAATTTCAACTTCAATTTCAACTTCAATTTCAACTTCAATTTTAACTTCAATTTCAACTTCAATTTCAACTTCAATTTCAACTCCAATTTCAACTTCATTTTCAACTTCAATTTCAAATTCAATTTCAACTTCAATTTCAACTTCAATTTCAACTTCAATTTCAACTTTATTTTCAACTTCAATTTTAACTTCAATTTCAACTTCAATTTCAACTTCAATTTCAACTTCAATTTCAACTTCAATTTCAACTTCAATTTCAACTTCAATTTCGACTTCAATTTTAATTTCAATTTCAACTTCAATTTCAACTTCAATTTCAACTTCAATTTCAACTTCAATTTCAACTTCAATTTCAACTTCAATTTCAACTTCAATTTCAACTTCAATTTCAACTTCAATTTCAACTTCAATTTCAACTTCAATTTCAACTTCAATTTCAACTTCAATTTCAACTTCAATTTCAACTTCAATTTCAACTTCAATTTCAACTTCAATTTTAACATCAATTTCAACTTCAATTTCAACTTCAATTTCAACTTCAATTTCAACTTAATTTTAACTTCAATTTTAACTTCAATTTCAACTTCAATTTCAACTTAAATTTCAACTTCAATTTTAACTTCAATTTCAACTTCAATTTCAACTTAAATTTCAACTTCAGTTTCAACTTCAATTTCAACTTCAATTTCAACTTCAACTTCAATTTCAACTTCAATTTCAATTTCAATTTCAACTTCAATTTCAACTTCAATTTCAACTTCAATTTCAACTTCAATTTCAACTTCAATTTCAACTTCAATTTCAACTCCAATTTCATCTTCAATTTCAACTTAAATTTCAACTTCAATTTTAACTTCAATTTCAACTTCAATTTCAACTTAAATTTCAACTTCAGTTTCAACTTCAATTTCAACTTCAATTTCAACTTCAACTTCAATTTCAACTTCAATTTCAACTTCAATTTCAACTTCAATTTCAACTTCAATTTCAACTTAATTTTAACTTCAATTTTAACTTCAATTTCAACTTCAATTTCAACTTCAATTTCAACTTAATTTTAAATTCAATTTTAACTTCAATTTCAACTTCAAATTCAACTTAAATTTCAACTTCAGTTTCAACTTCAATTTCAACTTCAATTTCAAGTTCAACTTCATTTTCAACTTCAATTTCAATTTCAACTTCAATTTCAACTTCAATTTCAACTTCAATTTCAACTTCAATTTCAACTCCAATTTCAACTTCAATTTCAACTTCAATTTCAACTTCAATTTCAACTTCAATTTCAACTTCAATTTCAATTTCAATTTCAACTTCAATTTCAACTTCAATTTCAACTTCAATTTCAACTTCAATTTCACCTCCAATTTCAACTTCAATTTCAACTTCAATTTCAAATTCAAATTCAACTTCAATTTCAACTTCATTTTCAACTTCAATTTTAACTTCAATTTCAACTTCAATTTCAACATCAATTTCAACTTCAATTTCAACTTCAATTTCAACTTCAATTTCAACTCCAATTTCAACTTCAATTTCAACTTCAATTTCAAATTCAATTTCAACTTCAATTTCAACTTCAATTTCAACTTCAATTTCAAATTCAATTTCAACTTCAATTTCAACTTCAATTTCAACTTCATTTTCAACTTCAATTTTAACTTCAAATTCAACTTCAATTTCAACTTCAATTTCAACTTCAATTTCAACTTCAATTTCAACTTCAATTTCAACTTCAATTTAAACTTCAACTTCACTTTCAAGTTCACCTTCAAATTCAACTTCAGTTTCAACTTCAATTTCAACTTCAATTTCAACTTCAATTTCAACTTCAATTTCAACTTCAATTTCAACTTCAATTTCAACTTCAATTTCAACTTCAATTTTAACATCAATTTCAACTTCAATTTCAACTTCAATTTCAACTTCAATTTCAACTTAATTTTAACTTCAATTTTAACTTCAATTTCAACTTCAATTTCAACTTAAATTTCAACTTCAATTTTAACTTCAATTTCAACTTCAATTTCAACTTAAATTTCAACTTCAGTTTCAACTTCAATTTCAACTTCAATTTCAACTTCAACTTCAATTTCAACTTCAATTTCAATTTCAATTTCAACTTCAATTTCAACTTCAATTTCAACTTCAATTTCAACTTCAATTTCAACTTCAATTTCAACTTCAATTTCAACTCCAATTTCATCTTCAATTTCAACTTAAATTTCAACTTCAATTTTAACTTCAATTTCAACTTCAATTTCAACTTAAATTTCAACTTCAGTTTCAACTTCAATTTCAACTTCAATTTCAACTTCAACTTCAATTTCAACTTCAATTTCAACTTCAATTTCAACTTCAATTTCAACTTCAATTTCAACTTAATTTTAACTTCAATTTTAACTTCAATTTCAACTTCAATTTCAACTTCAATTTCAACTTAATTTTAAATTCAATTTTAACTTCAATTTCAACTTCAAATTCAACTTAAATTTCAACTTCAGTTTCAACTTCAATTTCAACTTCAATTTCAAGTTCAACTTCATTTTCAACTTCAATTTCAATTTCAACTTCAATTTCAACTTCAATTTCAACTTCAATTTCAACTTCAATTTCAACTCCAATTTCAACTTCAATTTCAACTTCAATTTCAACTTCAATTTCAACTTCAATTTCAACTTCAATTTCAATTTCAATTTCAACTTCAATTTCAACTTCAATTTCAACTTCAATTTCAACTTCAATTTCACCTCCAATTTCAACTTCAATTTCAACTTCAATTTCAAATTCAAATTCAACTTCAATTTCAACTTCATTTTCAACTTCAATTTTAACTTCAATTTCAACTTCAATTTCAACATCAATTTCAACTTCAATTTCAACTTCAATTTCAACTTCAATTTCAACTCCAATTTCAACTTCAATTTCAACTTCAATTTCAAATTCAATTTCAACTTCAATTTCAACTTCAATTTCAACTTCAATTTCAAATTCAATTTCAACTTCAATTTCAACTTCAATTTCAACTTCATTTTCAACTTCAATTTTAACTTCAAATTCAACTTCAATTTCAACTTCAATTTCAACTTCAATTTCAACTTCAATTTCAACTTCAATTTCAACTTCAATTTAAACTTCAACTTCACTTTCAAGTTCACCTTCAAATTCAACTTCAGTTTCAACTTCAATTTCAACTTCAATTTCAACTTCAATTTCAACTTCAATTTCAACTTCAAATTTAACTTCAATTTTAACTTTAATTTCAACTTCAACTTCAATTTCAAACTTAATTTCAACTTCAACTTAACTTCAACTTCAACGTCAACTTCAACTTCAACTTCACTTTCAAGTTCAACTTCAAATTCAAATTCAACTTCAACTTTAACTTTACTTAAACTTAAACTTCAATTTTAACTTCAATTTCAACTTCAATTTCAACTTCAATTTCAACTTTAATTTCAACATCAATTTCAATTTCAATTTTAACTTCAATTTCACCTCCAATTTCAAATTCAAATTCAACTTCAATTTCAACTTCAATTTTAACTTCAATTTCACCTCCAATTTCAACTTCAATTTCAACTTCAATTTCAAATTCAAATTCAACTTCAATTTCAACTTCATTTTCAACTTCAATTTTAACTTCAATTTCAACTTCAATTTCAACATCAATTTCAACTTCAATTTCAACTTCAATTTCAACTTCAATTTCAACTCCAATTTCAACTTCAATTTCAACTTCAATTTCAAATTCAATTTCAACTTCAATTTCAACTTCAATTTCAACTTCAATTTCAAATTCAATTTCAACTTCAATTTCAACTTCAATTTCAACTTCAATTTCAACTTCAATTTCAACTTCAATTTAAACTTCAACTTCACTTTCAAGTTCACCTTCAAATTCAACTTCAGTTTCAACTTCAATTTCAACTTCAATTTCAACTTCAATTTCAACTTCAATTTCAACTTCAAATTTAACTTCAATTTTAACTTTAATTTCAACTTCAACTTCAATTTCAAACTTAATTTCAACTTCAACTTAACTTCAACTTCAACGTCAACTTCAACTTCAACTTCACTTTCAAGTTCAACTTCAAATTCAAATTCAACTTCAACTTTAACTTTACTTAAACTTAAACTTCAATTTTAACTTCAATTTCAACTTCAATTTCAACTTCAATTTCAACTTTAATTTCAACATCAATTTCAACTTCAATTTTAACTTCAATTTCACCTCCAATTTCAAATTCAAATTCAACTTCAATTTCAACTTCAATTTCAACTTCAATTTCACCTCCAATTTCAACTTCAATTTCAACTTCAATTTCAAATTCAAATTCAACTTCAATTTCAACTTCATTTTCAACTTCAATTTTAACTTCAATTTCAACTTCAATTTCAACATCAATTTCAACTTCAATTTCAACTTCAATTTCATTTTCAATTTCAACTCCAATTTCAACTTCAATTTCAACTTCAATTTCAAATTCAATTTCAACTTCAATTTCAACTTCAATTTCAACTTCAATTTCAAATTCAATTTCAACTTCAATTTTAACTTCAATTTCAACTTCATTTTCAACTTCAATTTTAACTTCAAATTCAACTTCAATTTCAACTTCAATTTCAACTTCAATTTCAACTTCAATTTCAACTTCAATTTCAACTTCAATTTCAACTTCAATTTCAAATTCAATTTCAATTTTAATTTCAACTTCAATTTCAACTTCAATTTTAACTTTCAATTTCAACTTCAATTTCAACTGCAATTTCAACTTCAATTTTAACATCAATTTCAACTTCAATTTCAACTTCAATTTCAACTTCAATTTCAAATTCAAACTTAACTTCAAATTCAATTTCAACTTCAATTTCAACTTCAACTTTAACTTTACTTAAACTTAAACTTCAATTTTAACTTCAATTTCAACTTTAATTTCAACTTCAATTTCAACTTCAATTTTAACTTTCAATTTCAACTTCAATTTCAACTTCAATTTCAACTTCAATTTCAACTTCAATTTTAACATCAATTTCAACTTCAATTTTAACTTCAATTTCAACTTCAATTTCAAATTTAATTTCAACTTCAGTTTTAATTTCAATTTCAACTTCAATTTCAACTTCAATTTCAACTTCAATTTCAACTTCAATTTCACCTCCAATTTCAACTTCCATTTCAACTTCAATTTCAAATTCAAATTCAACTTCAATTTCAACTTCATTTTCAACTTCAATTTTAACTTCAATTTCAACTTCAATTTCAACTTTAATTTCAACTTCAATTTCAACTTCAATTTTAACTTTCAATTTCAACTTCAATTTCAACTTCAATTTCACCTCCAATTTCAACTTCCATTTCAACTTCAATTTCAAATTCAAATTCAACTTCAATTTCAACTTCATTTTCAACTTCAATTTTAACTTCAATTTCAACTTCAATTTCAACTTCAATTTCAACTTCAATTTCAACTTCAATTTCAACTCCAATTTCAACTTCAATTTCAACTTCAATTTCAAATTCAATTTCAACTTCAATTTCAACTTCAATTTCAACTTCATTTTCAACTTCAATTTTAACTTCAATTTCAACTTCAATTTCAACTTCAATTTCAACTTCAATTTCAACTTCAATTTCAACTCCAATTTCAACTTCAATTTCAACTGCAATTTCAACTTCAATTTCAACTTTAATTTCAAATTCAATTTCAACTTCAATTTTAACTTCAATTTCAACTTAAATTTCAACTTAAATTTCAACTTAAATTTCAACTTCAATTTTAACTTCAATTTCAACTTCAATTTCAACTTCAATTTCAACTTCAATTTTAATTTTAATTTCAACTTCAATTTCAACTTCACTTTCAACTTCAATTTCAACTGCAATTTCAACTTCAATTTCAACTTTAATTTCAAATTCAATTTCAACTTCAATTTTAACTTCAATTTCAACTTCAATTTCAAATTTAATTTCAACTTCAGTTTTAATTTCAATTTCAACTTCAATTTCAACTTCAATTTCTACTTCAATTTCAACTTCAATTTTAACTTCAATTTCAACTTCAATTTCAACTTCAATTTTAACTTCAATTTCAACTTAAATTTCAACTTAAATTTCAACTTAAATTTCAACTTCAATTTTAACTTCAATTTCAACTTCAATTTCAACTTCAATTTCAACTTCAATTTTAATTTTAATTTCAACTTCAATTTCAACTTCACTTTCAACTTCAATTTCAACTGCAATTTCAACTTCAATTTCAACTTTAATTTCAAATTCAATTTCAACTTCAATTTTAACTTCAATTTCAACTTCAATTTCAAATTTAATTTCAACTTCAATTTCAACTTCAATTTCAACTTCAATTTCAACTTCAATTTCAACTTCAATTTCAACTTCAATTTCAACTTCAATTTCAACTTCAACTTCACTTTCAAGTTCACCTTCAAATTCAACTTCAGTTTCAACTTCAATTTCAACTTCAATTTCAACTTCAATTTCAACTTCAAATTTAACTTCAATTTTAACTTTAATTTCAACTTCAACTTCAATTTCAAACTTAATTTCAACTTCAACTTAACTTCAACTTCAATGTCAACTTCAACTTCAACTTCACTTTCAAGTTCAACTTCAAATTCAAATTCAACTTCAACTTTAACTTTACTTAAACTTAAACTTCAATTTTAACTTCAATTTCAACTTCAATTTCAACTTCAATTTAAACTTTAATTTCAACTTCAATTTCAACTTCAATTTTAACTTTCAATTTCAACTTCAATTTCAACTTCAATTTCACCTCCAATTTCAACTTCAATTTCAACTTCAATTTAAACTTTAATTTCAACTTCAATTTCAACTTCAATTTTAACTTTCAATTTCAACTTCAATTTCAACTTCAATTTCACCTCCAATTTCAACTTCAATTTCAACTTCAATTTCAAATTCAAATTCAACTTCAATTTCAACTTCATTTTCAACTTCAATTTTAACTTCAATTTCAACTTCAATTTCAACTTCAATTTCAACTTCAATTTTAACTTCAATTTCAACTTCAATTTCAACTTCAATTTCAACTCCAATTTCAACTTCATTTTCAACTTCAATTTCAAATTCAATTTCAACTTCAATTTCAACTTCAATTTCAACTTCAATTTCAACTTCATTTTCAACTTCAATTTTAACTTCAATTTCAACTTCAATTTCAACTTCAATTTCAACTTCAATTTCAACTTCAATTTCAACTTCAATTTCAACTTCAATTTCAACTTCAATTTCAACTTCAATTTCAACTTCAATTTCGACTTCAATTTTAATTTCAATTTCAACTTCAATTTCAACTTCAATTTCAACTTCAATTTCAACTTCAATTTCAACTTCAATTTCAACTTCAATTTCAACTTCAATTTCAACTTCAATTTCAACTTCAATTTCAACTTCAATTTCAACTTCAATTTCAACTTCAATTTCAACTTCAATTTCAACTTCAATTTCAACTTCAATTTTAATTTTAATTTCAACTTCAATTTCAACTTCACTTTCAACTTCAATTTCAACTGCAATTTCAACTTCAATTTCAACTTTAATTTCAAATTCAATTTCAACTTCAATTTTAACTTCAATTTCAACTTCAATTTCAACTTCAATTTCAACTTCAATTTCAACTTCAATTTCAACTTCAATTTCAACTTCAATTTCGACTTCAATTTTAATTTCAATTTCAACTTCAATTTCAACTTCAATTTTAATTTTAATTTCAACTTCAATTTCAACTTCACTTTCAACTTCAATTTAACTTCAATTTCAACTTCAATTTCAACTTCAATTTCGACTTCAATTTTAATTTCAATTTCAACTTCAATTTCAACTTCAATTTCAACTTCAATTTCAACTTCAATTTCAACTTCAATTTCAACTTCAATTTCAACTTCAATTTCAACTTCAATTTCAACTTCAATTTCAACTTCAATTTCAACTTCAATTTCAACTTCAATTTTAACTTCAATTTCAACTTCAATTTCAACTTCAATTTCAACTTCAATTTTAATTTTAATTTCAACTTCAATTTCAACTTCACTTTCAACTTCAATTTCAACTGCAATTTCAACTTCAATTTCAACTTTAATTTCAAATTCAATTTCAACTTCAATTTTAACTTCAATTTCAACTACAATTTCAAATTTAATTTCAACTTCAATTTCAACTTCAATTTCAACTTTAATTTCAACTTCAATTTCAACTTCAATTTCAACTTCAATTTCAACTTCAATTTCAACTTCAACTTCACTTTCAAGTTCACCTTCAAATTCAACTTCAGTTTCAACTTCAATTTCAACTTCAATTTCAACTTCAATTTCAACTTCAAATTTAACTTCAATTTTAACTTTAATTTCAACTTCAACTTCAATTTCAAACTTAATTTCAACTTCAACTTAACTTCAACTTCAATGTCAACTTCAACTTCAACTTCACTTTCAAGTTCAACTTCAAATTCAAATTCAACTTCAACTTTAACTTTACTTAAACTTAAACTTCAATTTTAACTTCAATTTCAACTTCAATTTCAACTTCAATTTCAACTTTAATTTCAACTTCAATTTCAACTTCAATTTTAACTTTCAATTTCAACTTCAATTTCAACTTCAATTTCACCTCCAATTTCAACTTCAATTTCAACTTCAATTTCAAATTCAAATTCAACTTCAATTTCAACTTCATTTTCAACTTCAATTTTAACTTCAATTTCAACTTCAATTTCAACTTCAATTTCAACTTCAATTTTAACTTCAATTTCAACTTCAATTTCAACTTCAATTTCAACTCCAATTTCAACTTCATTTTCAACTTCAATTTCAAATTCAATTTCAACTTCAATTTCAACTTCAATTTCAACTTCAATTTCAACTTCATTTTCAACTTCAATTTTAACTTCAATTTCAACTTCAATTTCAACTTCAATTTCAACTTCAATTTCAACTTCAATTTCAACTTCAATTTCAACTTCAATTTCAACTTCAATTTCGACTTCAATTTTAATTTCAATTTCAACTTCAATTTCAACTTCAATTTCAACTTCAATTTCAACTTCAATTTCAACTTCAATTTCAACTTCAATTTCAACTTCAATTTCAACTTCAATTTCAACTTCAATTTCAACTTCAATTTCAACTTCAATTTCAACTTCAATTTCAACTTCAATTTCAACTTCAATTTCAACTTCAATTTCAACTTCAATTTCAACTTCAATTTTAACATCAATTTCAACTTCAATTTCAACTTCAATTTCAACTTCAATTTCAACTTAATTTTAACTTCAATTTTAACTTCAATTTCAACTTCAATTTCAACTTAAATTTCAACTTCAATTTTAACTTCAATTTCAACTTCAATTTCAACTTAAATTTCAACTTCAGTTTCAACTTCAATTTCAACTTCAATTTCAACTTCAACTTCAATTTCAACTTCAATTTCAATTTCAATTTCAACTTCAATTTCAACTTCAATTTTAACTTCAATTTCAACTTCAATTTCAACTTTAATTTCACCTCCAATTTCATCTTCAATTTCAACTTAAATTTCAACTTCAATTTTAACTTCAATTTCAACTTCAATTTCAACTTAAATTTCAACTTCAGTTTCAACTTCAATTTCAACTTCAATTTCAACTTCAACTTCAATTTCAACTTCAATTTCAACTTCAATTTCAACTTCAATTTCAACTTCAATTTCAACTTAATTTTAACTTCAATTTTAACTTCAATTTCAACTTCAATTTCAACTTCAATTTCAACTTAATTTTAAATTCAATTTTAACTTCAATTTCAACTTCAAATTCAACTTAAATTTCAACTTCAGTTTCAACTTCAATTTCAACTTCAATTTCAAGTTCAACTTCATTTTCAACTTCAATTTCAATTTCAACTTCAATTTCAACTTCAATTTCAACTTCAATTTCAACTCCAATTTCAACTTCAATTTCAACTTCAATTTCAACTTCAATTTCAACTTCAATTTCAACTTCAATTTCAATTTCAATTTCAACTTCAATTTCAACTTCAATTTCAACTTCAATTTCAACTTCAATTTCAACTTCAATTTCAACTTCAATTTCAACTTCAATTTCAACTTCAATTTTAACATCAATTTCAACTTCAATTTCAACTTCAATTTCAACTTCAATTTTAACTTCAATTTCAACTTCAATTAAAACTTAATTTTAACTTCAATTTCAACTTCAATTTCAACTTCAATTTCAACTTAAATTTCAACTTCAGTTTCAACTTTAATTTCAACTTCAATTTCAAGTTCAACTTCAATTTCAACTTCAATTTCAATTTCAATTTCAACTTCAATTTCAACTTCAATTTCAACTTAATTTCAACTTCAATTTCAACTCCAATATCAACTTCAATTTCAACTTCAATTTCAACTTCAATTTCAACTTCAATTTCAACTTCAATTTCAACTTCAATTTCAACTTCAATTTCAACTCTAATTTCAACTTCAATTTCAACTTCAATTTCAAATTCAATTTCAACTTCAATTTTAACTTAAATTTCAACTTAAATTTCAACTTAAATTTCAACTTCAATTTCAACATCAATTTCAACTTCAATTTCAACTTCAATTTCAACTTCAATTTCAACTTCAATTTCAACTTCAATTTCAACTTCAATTTAAACTTCAACTTCACTTTCAAGTTCACCTTCAAATTCAACTTCAGTTTCAACTTCAATTTCAACTTCAATTTCAACTTCAATTTCAACTTCAATTTCAACTTCAAATTTAACTTCAATTTTAACTTTAATTTCAACTTCAACTTCAATTTCAAACTTAATTTCAACTTCAACTTAACTTCAACTTCAACGTCAACTTCAACTTCAACTTCACTTTCAAGTTCAACTTCAAATTCAAATTCAACTTCAACTTTAACTTTACTTAAACTTAAACTTCAATTTTAACTTTCAATTTCAACTTCAATTTCAACTGCAATTTCAACTTCAATTTTAACATCAATTTCAACTTCAATTTCAACTTCAATTTCAACTTCAATTTCAAATTCAAACTTAACTTCAAATTCAATTTCAACTTCAATTTCAACTTCAACTTTAACTTTACTTAAACTTAAACTTCAATTTTAACTTCAATTTCAACTTTAATTTCAACTTCAATTTCAACTTCAATTTTAACTTTCAATTTCAACTTCAATTTCAACTTCAATTTTAACATCAATTTCAACTTCAATTTTAACTTCAATTTCAACTTCAATTTCAAATTTAATTTCAACTTCAGTTTTAATTTCAATTTCAACTTCAATTTCAACTTCAATTTCAACTTCAATTTCAACTTCAATTTCACCTCCAATTTCAACTTCCATTTCAACTTCCATTTCAAATTCAAATTCAACTTCAATTTCAACTTCATTTTCAACTTCAATTTTAACTTCAATTTCAACTTCAATTTCAACTTCAATTTCAACTTTAATTTCAACTTCAATTTCAACTTCAATTTTAACTTTCAATTTCAACTTCAATTTCAACTTCAATTTCACCTCCAATTTCAACTTCCATTTCAACTTCAATTTCAAATTCAAATTCAACTTCAATTTCAACTTCATTTTCAACTTCAATTTTAACTTCAATTTCAACTTCAATTTCAACTTCAATTTCAACTTCAATTTCAACTTCAATTTCAACTCCAATTTCAACTTCAATTTCAACTTCAATTTCAAATTCAATTTCAACTTCAATTTCAACTTCAATTTCAACTTCATTTTCAACTTCAATTTTAACTTCAATTTCAACTTCAATTTCAACTTCAATTTCAACTTCAATTTCAACTTCAATTTCAACTCCAATTTCAACTTCAATTTCAACTGCAATTTCAACTTCAATTTCAACTTTAATTTCAAATTCAATTTCAACTTCAATTTTAACTTCAATTTCAACTTAAATTTCAACTTAAATTTCAACTTAAATTTCAACTTCAATTTTAACTTCAATTTCAACTTCAATTTCAACTTCAATTTCAACTTCAATTTTAATTTTAATTTCAACTTCAATTTTAACTTCAATTTCAACTTAAATTTCAACTTAAATTTCAACTTCAATTTCAACTTCAATTTTAACTTCAATTTCAACTTCAATTTCAACTTCAATTTCAACTTCAATTTTAATTTTAATTTCAACTTCAATTTCAACTTCACTTTCAACTTCAATTTCAACTTCAATTTCAACTTCAATTTCAACTTCAATTTCAACTTCAATTTTAATTTTAATTTCAACTTCAATTTCAACTTCACTTTCAACTTCAATTTCAACTGCAATTTCAACTTCAATTTCAACTTTAATTTCAAATTCAATTTCAACTTCAATTTTAACTTCAATTTCAACTTCAATTTCAACTTCAATTTCAACTTCAATTTCAACTTCAATTTCAACTTCAATTTCAACTTCAATTTCGACTTCAATTTTAATTTCAATTTCAACTTCAATTTCAACTTCAATTTTAATTTTAATTTCAACTTCAATTTCAACTTCACTTTCAACTTCAATTTCAACTGCAATTTCAACTTCAATTTCAACTTTAATTTCAAATTCAATTTCAACTTCAATTTCAACTTCAATTTCAACTTCAATTTCAACTTCAATTTCAACTTCAATTTCAACTTCAATTTCAACTTCAATTTCAACTTCAATTTCAACTTCAATTTCGACTTCAATTTTAATTTCAATTTCAACTTCAATTTCAACTTCAATTTCAACTTCAATTTCAACTTCAATTTCAACTTCAATTTCAACTTCAATTTCAACTTCAATTTCAACTTCAATTTCAACTTCAATTTCAACTTCAATTTCAACTTCAATTTCAACTTCAATTTTAACTTCAATTTCAACTTCAATTTCAACTTCAATTTCAACTTCAATTTTAATTTTAATTTCAACTTCAATTTCAACTTCACTTTCAACTTCAATTTCAACTGCAATTTCAACTTCAATTTCAACTTTAATTTCAAATTCAATTTCAACTTCAATTTTAACTTCAATTTCAACTACAATTTCAAATTTAATTTCAACTTCAATTTCAACTTCAATTTCAACTTTAATTTCAACTTCAATTTCAACTTCAATTTCAACTTCAATTTCAACTTCAATTTCAACTTCAACTTCACTTTCAAGTTCACCTTCAAATTCAACTTCAGTTTCAACTTCAATTTCAACTTCAATTTCAACTTCAATTTCAACTTCAAATTTAACTTCAATTTTAACTTTAATTTCAACTTCAACTTCAATTTCAAACTTAATTTCAACTTCAACTTAACTTCAACTTCAATGTCAACTTCAACTTCAACTTCACTTTCAAGTTCAACTTCAAATTCAAATTCAACTTCAACTTTAACTTTACTTAAACTTAAACTTCAATTTTAACTTCAATTTCAACTTCAATTTCAACTTCAATTTCAACTTTAATTTCAACTTCAATTTCAACTTCAATTTTAACTTTCAATTTCAACTTCAATTTCAACTTCAATTTCACCTCCAATTTCAACTTCAATTTCAACTTCAATTTCAAATTCAAATTCAACTTCAATTTCAACTTCATTTTCAACTTCAATTTTAACTTCAATTTCAACTTCAATTTCAACTTCAATTTCAACTTCAATTTTAACTTCAATTTCAACTTCAATTTCAACTTCAATTTCAACTCCAATTTCAACTTCATTTTCAACTTCAATTTCAAATTCAATTTCAACTTCAATTTCAACTTCAATTTCAACTTCAATTTCAACTTCATTTTCAACTTCAATTTTAACTTCAATTTCAACTTCAATTTCAACTTCAATTTCAACTTCAATTTCAACTTCAATTTCAACTTCAATTTCAACTTCAATTTCAACTTCAATTTCGACTTCAATTTTAATTTCAATTTCAACTTCAATTTCAACTTCAATTTCAACTTCAATTTCAACTTCAATTTCAACTTCAATTTCAACTTCAATTCAACTTCAATTTCAACTTCAATTTCAACTTCAATTTCAACTTCAATTTCAACTTCAATTTCAACTTCAATTTCAACTTCAATTTCAACTTCAATTTCAACTTCAATTTCAACTTCAATTTCAACTTCAATTTTAACATCAATTTCAACTTCAATTTCAACTTCAATTTCAACTTCAATTTCAACTTAATTTTAACTTCAATTTTAACTTCAATTTCAACTTCAATTTCAACTTAAATTTCAACTTCAATTTTAACTTCAATTTCAACTTCAATTTCAACTTAAATTTCAACTTCAGTTTCAACTTCAATTTCAACTTCAATTTCAACTTCAACTTCAATTTCAACTTCAATTTCAATTTCAATTTCAACTTCAATTTCAACTTCAATTTTAACTTCAATTTCAACTTCAATTTCAACTTTAATTTCACCTCCAATTTCATCTTCAATTTCAACTTAAATTTCAACTTCAATTTTAACTTCAATTTCAACTTCAATTTCAACTTAAATTTCAACTTCAGTTTCAACTTCAATTTCAACTTCAATTTCAACTTCAACTTCAATTTCAACTTCAATTTCAACTTCAATTTCAACTTCAATTTCAACTTCAATTTCAACTTAATTTTAACTTCAATTTTAACTTCAATTTCAACTTCAATTTCAACTTCAATTTCAACTTAATTTTAAATTCAATTTTAACTTCAATTTCAACTTCAAATTCAACTTAAATTTCAACTTCAGTTTCAACTTCAATTTCAACTTCAATTTCAAGTTCAACTTCATTTTCAACTTCAATTTCAATTTCAACTTCAATTTCAACTTCAATTTCAACTTCAATTTCAACTCCAATTTCAACTTCAATTTCAACTTCAATTTCAACTTCAATTTCAACTTCAATTTCAACTTCAATTTCAATTTCAATTTCAACTTCAATTTCAACTTCAATTTCAACTTCAATTTCAACTTCAATTTCAACTTCAATTTCAACTTCAATTTCAACTTCAATTTCAACTTCAATTTTAACATCAATTTCAACTTCAATTTCAACTTCAATTTCAACTTCAATTTTAACTTCAATTTCAACTTCAATTAAAACTTAATTTTAACTTCAATTTCAACTTCAATTTCAACTTCAATTTCAACTTAAATTTCAACTTCAGTTTCAACTTTAATTTCAACTTCAATTTCAAGTTCAACTTCAATTTCAACTTCAATTTCAATTTCAATTTCAACTTCAATTTCAACTTCAATTTCAACTTAATTTCAACTTCAATTTCAACTCCAATATCAACTTCAATTTCAACTTCAATTTCAACTTCAATTTCAACTTCAATTTCAACTTCAATTTCAACTTCAATTTCAACTTCAATTTCAACTCTAATTTCAACTTCAATTTCAACTTCAATTTCAAATTCAATTTCAACTTCAATTTTAACTTAAATTTCAACTTAAATTTCAACTTAAATTTCAACTTCAATTTCAACATCAATTTCAACTTCAATTTCAACTTCAATTTCAACTTCAATTTCAACTTCAATTTCAACTTCAATTTCAACTTCAATTTAAACTTCAACTTCACTTTCAAGTTCACCTTCAAATTCAACTTCAGTTTCAACTTCAATTTCAACTTCAATTTCAACTTCAATTTCAACTTCAATTTCAACTTCAAATTTAACTTCAATTTTAACTTTAATTTCAACTTCAACTTCAATTTCAAACTTAATTTCAACTTCAACTTAACTTCAACTTCAACGTCAACTTCAACTTCAACTTCACTTTCAAGTTCAACTTCAAATTCAAATTCAACTTCAACTTTAACTTTACTTAAACTTAAACTTCAATTTTAACTTTCAATTTCAACTTCAATTTCAACTGCAATTTCAACTTCAATTTTAACATCAATTTCAACTTCAATTTCAACTTCAATTTCAACTTCAATTTCAAATTCAAACTTAACTTCAAATTCAATTTCAACTTCAATTTCAACTTCAACTTTAACTTTACTTAAACTTAAACTTCAATTTTAACTTCAATTTCAACTTTAATTTCAACTTCAATTTCAACTTCAATTTTAACTTTCAATTTCAACTTCAATTTCAACTTCAATTTTAACATCAATTTCAACTTCAATTTTAACTTCAATTTCAACTTCAATTTCAAATTTAATTTCAACTTCAGTTTTAATTTCAATTTCAACTTCAATTTCAACTTCAATTTCAACTTCAATTTCAACTTCAATTTCACCTCCAATTTCAACTTCCATTTCAACTTCCATTTCAAATTCAAATTCAACTTCAATTTCAACTTCATTTTCAACTTCAATTTTAACTTCAATTTCAACTTCAATTTCAACTTCAATTTCAACTTTAATTTCAACTTCAATTTCAACTTCAATTTTAACTTTCAATTTCAACTTCAATTTCAACTTCAATTTCACCTCCAATTTCAACTTCCATTTCAACTTCAATTTCAAATTCAAATTCAACTTCAATTTCAACTTCATTTTCAACTTCAATTTTAACTTCAATTTCAACTTCAATTTCAACTTCAATTTCAACTTCAATTTCAACTTCAATTTCAACTCCAATTTCAACTTCAATTTCAACTTCAATTTCAAATTCAATTTCAACTTCAATTTCAACTTCAATTTCAACTTCATTTTCAACTTCAATTTTAACTTCAATTTCAACTTCAATTTCAACTTCAATTTCAACTTCAATTTCAACTTCAATTTCAACTCCAATTTCAACTTCAATTTCAACTGCAATTTCAACTTCAATTTCAACTTTAATTTCAAATTCAATTTCAACTTCAATTTTAACTTCAATTTCAACTTAAATTTCAACTTAAATTTCAACTTAAATTTCAACTTCAATTTTAACTTCAATTTCAACTTCAATTTCAACTTCAATTTCAACTTCAATTTTAATTTTAATTTCAACTTCAATTTCAACTTCACTTTCAACTTCAATTTCAACTGCAATTTCAACTTCAATTTCAACTTTAATTTCAAATTCAATTTCAACTTCAATTTTAACTTCAATTTCAACTTCAATTTCAAATTTAATTTCAACTTCAGTTTTAATTTCAATTTCAACTTCAATTTCAACTTCAATTTCTACTTCAATTTCAACTTCAATTTTAACTTCAATTTCAACTTCAATTTCAACTTCAATTTCAACTTCAATTTTAACTTTAATTTCAACTTCAATTTCAACTTCACTTTCAACTTCAATTTCAACTTAATTTTAACTTCAATTTTATCTTCAAATTCAACTTCAATTTCAACTTCAATTTCAACTTCAATTTCAACTTCAATTTTAACTTCAATTTCAACTTCAATTTCAACTTCAATTTCAACTTCAATTTTAATTTTAATTTCAACTTTAATTTCAACTTCACTTTCAACTTCAATTTCAACTTAATTTTAACTTCAATTTTATCTTCAAATTCAACTTCAATTTCAACTTCAATTTCAACTTCAATTTCAACTTCAATTTCAACTTCAATTTCATCTCCAATTTCAACTTCAATTTCAACTTCAATTTCAAATTCAATTTCAACTTCAATTTCAACTTCATTTTCAACTTCAATTTCAACTTCAATTTCAACTTCAATTTCAACTTCAATTTCAACTTCAATTTCAACTTCAATTTCAACTTCAATTTCAACTTCAATTTCAACTTCAATTTCAACTTCAACTTCACTTTCAAGTTCACCTTCAAATTCAACTTCAGTTTCAACTTCAATTTCAACTTCAATTTCAACTTCAATTTCAACTTCAAATTTAACTTCAATTTTAACTTTAATTTCAACTTCAACTTCAATTTCAAACTTAATTTCAACTTCAACTTAACTTCAACTTCAATGTCAACTTCAACTTCAACTTCACTTTCAAGTTCAACTTCAAATTCAAATTCAACTTCAACTTTAACTTTACTTAAACTTAAACTTCAATTTTAACTTCAATTTCAACTTCAATTTCAACTTCAATTTCAACTTTAATTTCAACTTCAATTTCAACTTCAATTTTAACTTTCAATTTCAACTTCAATTTCAACTTCAATTTCACCTCCAATTTCAACTTCAATTTCAACTTCAATTTCAAATTCAAATTCAACTTCAATTTCAACTTCATTTTCAACTTCAATTTTAACTTCAATTTCAACTTCAATTTCAACTTCAATTTCAACTTCAATTTTAACTTCAATTTCAACTTCAATTTCAACTTCAATTTCAACTCCAATTTCAACTTCATTTTCAACTTCAATTTCAAATTCAATTTCAACTTCAATTTCAACTTCAATTTCAACTTCAATTTCAACTTTATTTTCAACTTCAATTTTAACTTCAATTTCAACTTCAATTTCAACTTCAATTTCAACTTCAATTTCAACTTCAATTTCAACTTCAATTTCAACTTCAATTTCGACTTCAATTTTAATTTCAATTTCAACTTCAATTTCAACTTCAATTTCAACTTCAATTTCAACTTCAATTTCAACTTCAATTTCAACTTCAATTTCAACTTCAATTTCAACTTCAATTTCAACTTCAATTTCAACTTCAATTTCAACTTCAATTTCAACTTCAATTTCAACTTCAATTTCAACTTCAATTTCAACTTCAATTTCAACTTCAATTTCAACTTCAATTTCAACTTCAATTTTAACATCAATTTCAACTTTAATTTCAACTTCAATTTCAACTTCAATTTCAACTTAATTTTAACTTCAATTTTAACTTCAATTTCAACTTCAATTTCAACTTAAATTTCAACTTCAATTTTAACTTCAATTTCAACTTCAATTTCAACTTAAATTTCAACTTCAGTTTCAACTTCAATTTCAACTTCAATTTCAACTTCAACTTCAATTTCAACTTCAATTTCAATTTCAATTTCAACTTCAATTTCAACTTCAATTTCAACTTCAATTTCAACTTCAATTTCAACTTCAATTTCAACTTCAATTTCAACTCCAATTTCATCTTCAATTTCAACTTAAATTTCAACTTCAATTTTAACTTCAATTTCAACTTCAATTTCAACTTAAATTTCAACTTCAGTTTCAACTTCAATTTCAACTTCAATTTCAACTTCAACTTCAATTTCAACTTCAATTTCAACTTCAATTTCAACTTCAATTTCAACTTCAATTTCAACTTAATTTTAACTTCAATTTTAACTTCAATTTCAACTTCAATTTCAACTTCAATTTCAACTTAATTTTAAATTCAATTTTAACTTCAATTTCAACTTCAAATTCAACTTAAATTTCAACTTCAGTTTCAACTTCAATTTCAACTTCAATTTCAAGTTCAACTTCATTTTCAACTTCAATTTCAATTTCAACTTCAATTTCAACTTCAATTTCAACTTCAATTTCAACTTCAATTTCAACTCCAATTTCAACTTCAATTTCAACTTCAATTTCAACTTCAATTTCAACTTCAATTTCAACTTCAATTTCAATTTCAATTTCAACTTCAATTTCAACTTCAATTTCAACTTCAATTTCAACTTCAATTTCACCTCCAATTTCAACTTCAATTTCAACTTCAATTTCAAATTCAAATTCAACTTCAATTTCAACTTCATTTTCAACTTCAATTTTAACTTCAATTTCAACTTCAATTTCAACATCAATTTCAACTTAAATTTCAACTTCAATTTCAACTTCAATTTCAACTCCAATTTCAACTTCAATTTCAACTTCAATTTCAAATTCAATTTCAACTTCAATTTCAACTTCAATTTCAACTTCAATTTCAAATTCAATTTCAACTTCAATTTCAACTTCAATTTCAACTTCATTTTCAACTTCAATTTTAACTTCAAATTCAACTTCAATTTCAACTTCAATTTCAACTTCAATTTCAACTTCAATTTCAACTTCAATTTCAACTTCAATTTCAACTTCAATTTCAACTTCAATTTCAACTTCAACTTCACTTTCAAGTTCACCTTCAAATTCAACTTCAGTTTCAACTTCAATTTCAACTTCAATTTCAACTTCAATTTCAACTTCAAATTTAACTTCAATTTTAACTTTAATTTCAACTTCAACTTCAATTTCAAACTTAATTTCAACTTCAACTTAACTTCAACTTCAATGTCAACTTCAACTTCAACTTCACTTTCAAGTTCAACTTCAAATTCAAATTCAACTTCAACTTTAACTTTACTTAAACTTAAACTTCAATTTTAACTTCAATTTCAACTTCAATTTCAACTTCAATTTCAACTTTAATTTCAACTTCAATTTCAACTTCAATTTTAACTTTCAATTTCAACTTCAATTTCAACTTCAATTTCACCTCCAATTTCAACTTCAATTTCAACTTCAATTTCAAATTCAAATTCAACTTCAATTTCAACTTCATTTTCAACTTCAATTTTAACTTCAATTTCAACTTCAATTTCAACTTCAATTTCAACTTCAATTTTAACTTCAATTTCAACTTCAATTTCAACTTCAATTTCAACTCCAATTTCAACTTCATTTTCAACTTCAATTTCAAATTCAATTTCAACTTCAATTTCAACTTCAATTTCAACTTCAATTTCAACTTTATTTTCAACTTCAATTTTAACTTCAATTTCAACTTCAATTTCAACTTCAATTTCAACTTCAATTTCAACTTCAATTTCAACTTCAATTTCAACTTCAATTTCGACTTCAATTTTAATTTCAATTTCAACTTCAATTTCAACTTCAATTTCAACTTCAATTTCAACTTCAATTTCAACTTCAATTTCAACTTCAATTTCAACTTCAATTTCAACTTCAATTTCAACTTCAATTTCAACTTCAATTTCAACTTCAATTTCAACTTCAATTTCAACTTCAATTTCAACTTCAATTTCAACTTCAATTTCAACTTCAATTTCAACTTCAATTTTAACATCAATTTCAACTTTAATTTCAACTTCAATTTCAACTTCAATTTCAACTTAATTTTAACTTCAATTTTAACTTCAATTTCAACTTCAATTTCAACTTAAATTTCAACTTCAATTTTAACTTCAATTTCAACTTCAATTTCAACTTAAATTTCAACTTCAGTTTCAACTTCAATTTCAACTTCAATTTCAACTTCAACTTCAATTTCAACTTCAATTTCAATTTCAATTTCAACTTCAATTTCAACTTCAATTTCAACTTCAATTTCAACTTCAATTTCAACTTCAATTTCAACTTCAATTTCAACTCCAATTTCATCTTCAATTTCAACTTAAATTTCAACTTCAATTTTAACTTCAATTTCAACTTCAATTTCAACTTAAATTTCAACTTCAGTTTCAACTTCAATTTCAACTTCAATTTCAACTTCAACTTCAATTTCAACTTCAATTTCAACTTCAATTTCAACTTCAATTTCAACTTCAATTTCAACTTAATTTTAACTTCAATTTTAACTTCAATTTCAACTTCAATTTCAACTTCAATTTCAACTTAATTTTAAATTCAATTTTAACTTCAATTTCAACTTCAAATTCAACTTAAATTTCAACTTCAGTTTCAACTTCAATTTCAACTTCAATTTCAAGTTCAACTTCATTTCAACTTCAATTTCAATTTCAACTTCAATTTCAACTTCAATTTCAACTTCAATTTCAACTTCAATTTCAACTCCAATTTCAACTTCAATTTCAACTTCAATTTCAACTTCAATTTCAACTTCAATTTCAACTTCAATTTCAATTTCAATTTCAACTTCAATTTCAACTTCAATTTCAACTTCAATTTCAACTTCAATTTCACCTCCAATTTCAACTTCAATTTCAACTTCAATTTCAAATTCAAATTCAACTTCAATTTCAACTTCATTTTCAACTTCAATTTTAACTTCAATTTCAACTTCAATTTCAACATCAATTTCAACTTAAATTTCAACTTCAATTTCAACTTCAATTTCAACTCCAATTTCAACTTCAATTTCAACTTCAATTTCAAATTCAATTTCAACTTCAATTTCAACTTCAATTTCAACTTCAATTTCAAATTCAATTTCAACTTCAATTTCAACTTCAATTTCAACTTCATTTTCAACTTCAATTTTAACTTCAAATTCAACTTCAATTTCAACTTCAATTTCAACTTCAATTTCAACTTCAATTTCAACTTCAATTTCAACTTCAATTTCAACTTCAATTTAAACTTCAACTTCACTTTCAAGTTCACCTTCAAATTCAACTTCAGTTTCAACTTCAATTTCAACTTCAATTTCAACTTCAATTTCAACTTCAATTTCAACTTCAAATTTAACTTCAATTTTAACTTTAATTTCAACTTCAACTTCAATTTCAAACTTAATTTCAACTTCAACTTAACTTCAACTTCAACGTCAACTTCAACTTCAACTTCACTTTCAAGTTCAACTTCAAATTCAAATTCAACTTCAACTTTAACTTTACTTAAACTTAAACTTCAATTTTAACTTCAATTTCAACTTCAATTTCAACTTCAATTTCAACTTTAATTTCAACATCAATTTCAATTTCAATTTTAACTTCAATTTCACCTCCAATTTCAAATTCAAATTCAACTTCAATTTCAACTTCAATTTTAACTTCAATTTCACCTCCAATTTCAACTTCAATTTCAACTTCAATTTCAAATTCAAATTCAACTTCAATTTCAACTTCATTTCAACTTCAATTTTAACTTCAATTTCAACTTCAATTTCAACATCAATTTCAACTTCAATTTCAACTTCAATTTCAACTTCAATTTCAACTCCAATTTCAACTTCAATTTCAACTTCAATTTCAAATTCAATTTCAACTTCAATTTCAACTTCAATTTCAACTTCAATTTCAAATTCAATTTCAACTTCAATTTCAACTTCAATTTCAACTTCATTTTCAACTTCAATTTTAACTTCAAATTCAACTTCAATTTCAACTTCAATTTCAACTTCAATTTCAACTTCAATTTCAACTTCAATTTCAACTTCAATTTCAACTTCAATTTAAACTTCAACTTCACTTTCAAGTTCACCTTCAAATTCAACTTCAGTTTCAACTTCAATTTCAACTTCAATTTCAACTTCAATTTCAACTTCAATTTCAACTTCAATTTCAACTTCAAATTTAACTTCAATTTTAACTTTAATTTCAACTTCAACTTCAATTTCAAACTTAATTTCAACTTCAACTTAACTTCAACTTCAACGTCAACTTCAACTTCAACTTCACTTTCAAGTTCAACTTCAAATTCAAATTCAACTTCAACTTTAACTTTACTTAAACTTAAACTTCAATTTTAACTTCAATTTCAACTTCAATTTCAACTTCAATTTCAACTTTAATTTCAACATCAATTTCAACTTCAATTTTAACTTCAATTTCACCTCCAATTTCAAATTCAAATTCAACTTCAATTTCAACTTCAATTTCAACTTCAATTTCACCTCCAATTTCAACTTCAATTTCAACTTCAATTTCAAATTCAAATTCAACTTCAATTTCAACTTCATTTTCAACTTCAATTTTAACTTCAATTTCAACTTCAATTTCAACATCAATTTCAACTTCAATTTCAACTTCAATTTCATTTTCAATTTCAACTCCAATTTCAACTTCAATTTCAACTTCAATTTCAAATTCAATTTCAACTTCAATTTCAACTTCAATTTCAACTTCAATTTCAAATTCAATTTCAACTTCAATTTTAACTTCAATTTCAACTTCATTTTCAACTTCAATTTTAACTTCAAATTCAACTTCAATTTCAACTTCAATTTCAACTTCAATTTCAACTTCAATTTCAACTTCAATTTCAACTTCAATTTCAACTTCAATTTCAAATTCAATTTCAATTTTAATTTCAACTTCAATTTCAACTTCAATTTTAACTTTCAATTTCAACTTCAATTTCAACTGCAATTTCAACTTCAATTTTAACATCAATTTCAACTTCAATTTCAACTTCAATTTCAACTTCAATTTCAAATTCAAACTTAACTTCAAATTCAATTTCAACTTCAATTTCAACTTCAACTTTAACTTTACTTAAACTTAAACTTCAATTTTAACTTCAATTTCAACTTTAATTTCAACTTCAATTTCAACTTCAATTTTAACTTTCAATTTCAACTTCAATTTCAACTTCAATTTCAACTTCAATTTCAACTTCAATTTTAACATCAATTTCAACTTCAATTTTAACTTCAATTTCAACTTCAATTTCAAATTTAATTTCAACTTCAGTTTTAATTTCAATTTCAACTTCAATTTCAACTTCAATTTCAACTTCCAATTTCAACTTCAATTTCACCTCCAATTTCAACTTCCATTTCAACTTCAATTTCAAATTCAAATTCAACTTCAATTTCAACTTCATTTTCAACTTCAATTTTAACTTCAATTTCAACTTCAATTTCAACTTTAATTTCAACTTCAATTTCAACTTCAATTTTAACTTTCAATTTCAACTTCAATTTCAACTTCAATTTCACCTCCAATTTCAACTTCAATTTCAACTTCAATTTCAAATTCAATTTCAACTTCAATTTCAACTTCAATTTCAACTTCAATTTCAAATTCAATTTCAACTTCAATTTCAACTTCAATTTCAACTTCATTTTCAACTTCAATTTTAACTTCAAATTCAACTTCAATTTCAACTTCAATTTCAACTTCAATTTCAACTTCAATTTCAACTTCAATTTCAACTTCAATTTCAACTTCAATTTAAACTTCAACTTCACTTTCAAGTTCACCTTCAAATTCAACTTCAGTTTCAACTTCAATTTCAACTTCAATTTCAACTTCAATTTCAACTTCAATTTCAACTTCAAATTTAACTTCAATTTTAACTTTAATTTCAACTTCAACTTCAATTTCAAACTTAATTTCAACTTCAACTTAACTTCAACTTCAACGTCAACTTCAACTTCAACTTCACTTTCAAGTTCAACTTCAAATTCAAATTCAACTTCAAACTTAACTTTACTTAAACTTAAACTTCAATTTTAACTTCAATTTCAACTTCAATTTCAACTTCAATTTCAACTTTAATTTCAACATCAATTTCAACTTCAATTTTAACTTCAATTTCACCTCCAATTTCAAATTCAAATTCAACTTCAATTTCAACTTCAATTTCAACTTCAATTTCACCTCCAATTTCAACTTCAATTTCAACTTCAATTTCAAATTCAAATTCAACTTCAATTTCAACTTCATTTTCAACTTCAATTTTAACTTCAATTTCAACTTCAATTTCAACATCAATTTCAACTTCAATTTCAACTTCAATTTCATTTTCAATTTCAACTCCAATTTCAACTTCAATTCAACTTCAATTTCAAATTCAATTTCAACTTCAATTTCAACTTCAATTTCAACTTCAATTTCAAATTCAATTTCAACTTCAATTTTAACTTCAATTTCAACTTCATTTTCAACTTCAATTTTAACTTCAAATTCAACTTCAATTTCAACTTCAATTTCAACTTCAATTTCAACTTCAATTTCAACTTCAATTTCAACTTCAATTTCAACTTCAATTTCAAATTCAATTTCAATTTTAATTTCAACTTCAATTTCAACTTCAATTTTAACTTTCAATTTCAACTTCAATTTCAACTGCAATTTCAACTTCAATTTTAACATCAATTTCAACTTCAATTTCAACTTCAATTTCAACTTCAATTTCAAATTCAAACTTAACTTCAAATTCAATTTCAACTTCAATTTCAACTTCAACTTTAACTTTACTTAAACTTAAACTTCAATTTTAACTTCAATTTCAACTTTAATTTCAACTTCAATTTCAACTTCAATTTTAACTTTCAATTTCAACTTCAATTTCAACTTCAATTTCAACTTCAATTTCAACTTCAATTTTAACATCAATTTCAACTTCAATTTTAACTTCAATTTCAACTTCAATTTCAAATTTAATTTCAACTTCAGTTTTAATTTCAATTTCAACTTCAATTTCAACTTCAATTTCAACTTCAATTTCAACTTCAATTTCACCTCCAATTTCAACTTCCATTTCAACTTCAATTTCAAATTCAAATTCAACTTCAATTTCAACTTCATTTTCAACTTCAATTTTAACTTCAATTTCAACTTCAATTTCAACTTTAA
>JAUPFP010000354.1:0-30725 GCA_036925085.1 Brachycybe producta
AACTTCAATTTCAACTGCAATTTCAACTTCAACTTCAACTTCAATTTCAACTTCAATTTCAACTTCAACTTCAACTTCAACTTCAACTTCAACTTCAACTTCAATTTCAACTTTAACTTTAACTTCAATTTCAACTTCAATTTCAACTTCAATTTCAACTTCAATTTCAACTTCAATTTCAACTTCAATTTCAACTTTAATTTCAACTTCAATTTCAACTTCTATTTCAACTTCAATTTCAACTTCAATTTCAACTTCAATTTCAACTTCAATTTCAACTTCAACTTCAACTTCAACTTCAACTTCAATTTCAACTTCAACTTCAACTTCAATTTCAACTTTAACTTTAACTTCAATTTCAACTTCAATTTCAACTTCAATTTCAACTTCAATTTCAACTTCAATTTCAACTTCAATTTCAACTTCTATTTCAACTTCAATTTCAACTTCAATTTCAACTTCAATTTCAACTTCAATTTCAACTTCAACTTCAACTTCAACTTCAATTTCAACTTTAACTTTATCTTCAATTTCTACTTCAATTTCAACTTCAATTTCAACTTCAATTTCAACTTCAATTTCAACTTCAATTTCAACTTCAATTTCAACTTCAATTTCAACTTCAATTTCAACTTCAATTTCAACGTCAATTTCAACTTCAACTTCAACTTCAACTTCAATTTCAACTTCAATTTCAACTTCAATTTAAACTTCAGTTTCAACTTCAATTTCAACTTCAATTTCAACTTCAATTTCAACTTTAACTTTAACTTCAATTTCAACTTCAATTTGAACTTCAATTTGAACTTCAATTTCAACTTCAATTTCAACTTCAATTTCAACTTCAATTTCAACTTCAATTTCAACTTCTATTTCAACTTCAATTTCAACTTCAATTTCAACTTTAACTTTATCTTCAATTTCTACTTCAATTTCAACTTCAATTTCAACTTCAATTTCAACTTCAATTTCAACTTCAATTTCAACTTCAATTTCAACTTCAATTTCAACTTCAATTTCAACTTCAATTTCAACTTCAATTTCAACTTCAATTTCAATGTCAATTTCAACTTCTATTTCAACTTCAATTTCAACTTCAATTTCAACTTCAACTTCAAATTCAAACTTAATTTCAACTTCAACTTCAATTTCAACTTCAATTTCAACTTCAATTTCAACTTCATTTTCAACTTCAATTTCAACTTCAATTTCAACTTCAATTTCAACTTCAATTTCAACTTCAATTTCAACTTCAATTTCAACTTCAATTTCAACTTCAATTTCAACTTCAACTTCAAATTCAAACTTAATTTCAACTTCAACTTCAATTTCAACTTCAATTTCAACTTCAATTTCAACTTCATTTTCAACTTCAATTTCAACTTTTATTTCAACTTCAATTTCAATTTCATTTTTAACTTTAATTTTAACTTCAATTTTAACTTCAATTTCAACTACAACTTCAATTTCAACTTCAACTTCAACTTCAATTTCAACTTCAATTTCAACTTCAACTTCAACTTCAACTTCAACTTCAACTTCAATTTCAACTTTAACTTTAACTTCAATTTCAACTTCACTTTCAACTTTAATTTCAACTTCTTTTTCAACTTCAATTTCAACTTCAATTTTAACTTTAATTTCAACTTCAATTTCAACTTCAATTTCAACTTCAATTTCAACTTCAATTTCAACTTCAATTTCTACTTCAATTTTAACTTCAATTTCAACTTTAATTTCAACTTCAATTTCAACTTCAATTTCAACTTCTACTTCAACTTCAAATTCAACTTCAATTTCAAATTCAAATTCAACTTCAATTTCAACTTCAATTTCAACTTCAATTTCAACTTCAATTTCAACTTCAATTTCAACTTCAATTTCAACTTCAATTTCAACTTCAATTTCAACTTCAATTTCAACTTCAATTTCAACTTCAATTTCAACTTCAATTTCAACTTCAATTTCAACTTCATTTTCAACTTCAAATTCAACTTCAATTTCAAATTCAAATTCAAATTCAATTTCAACTTCAATTTCAACTTCAATTTCAACTTCAGTTTCTACTTCAATTTCAACTTCAATTTCAACTTCAATTTCTACTTCAATTTTAACTTTAATTTCAACTTCAAACTTCTACTTTAACTTCAACTTCAACTTTAACTACAACTTCAACTTAAACTTCAATTTTAACTTGAAGTTCAACTTCAATTTCAACTTCAATTTCAACTTCAATCTCAACTACAATTTCAACTTTAATTTTAACTTCAATTTCAACTTCAATTTCAACATCAATTTCAACTTCAAATTCAAATTCAAACTTAATTTCAACTTCAACTTCAATGTCAACTTCAATTTCAACTTCAATTTCAACTTCAATTTCAACTTCAATTTCTACTTCAATTTCAACTTCAATTTCAACTTCAATTTCAACTTCAATTTCAACTTCAATTTCAACTTCAATTTCAACTTCAATTTCAACTTCTACTTCAACTTCAATTTCAACTTCAATTTCAACTTCAATTTCAATTTCAATTTCAACTTCAATTTCAACTTCTACTTTAACTTCAAATTCAACTTCAATTTCAAATTCAAATTCACCTTCAATTTCAACTTCAATTTCAACTTCAATTTCAACTTCAATTTCTACTTCAATTTCAACTTCAATTTCAACTTCAATTTCTACTTCAATTTCAACTTCGATTTCAACTTCAATTTCAACTTCAATTTCAACTTCAATTTCAACTTCAACTTTAACTTCAACTTCAACTTTAACTTCAACTTCAACTTCAACTTCAACTTCAATTTTAAATTGAAGTTCAACTTCAATTTCAACTTCAATTTCAACTTCAATTTCAACTGTAATTTCAATTTAAAATTCAACTTAAATTTCAACTTCAATTTCAACTTCAATTTCAACTTCAATTTCAACTTCAATTTTAACTTCAATTTCAACTTCAATTTCAACTTCAATTTCAACTTCAATTTC
The DNA here is from genome assembly GCA_036925085.1 of Brachycybe producta. NCBI lineage: Eukaryota > Metazoa > Arthropoda > Diplopoda > Playtdesmida > Andrognathidae > Brachycybe > Brachycybe producta. The sequence continues at coordinate 2,990 of JAUPFP010000354.1, forward strand.
AACTTTAATTTCAACTTCAAACTTCAACTTTAACTTCAACTTCAACTTTAACTACAACTTCAACTTAAACTTCAATTTTAACTTGAAGTTCAACTTCAATTTCAACTTCAAATTTAACTTCAATTTCAACTTTAATTTCAACTTCAATTTCAACTTCAATTTCAACTTTAATTTCAACTTCAATTTCAACTTCAATCTCAACTTCAATTTCAACTTTAATTTCAACTTCAATTTCAACTTCAATTTCAACTTCAATTTCAACTTCAATTTCAACTTCAATTTCAACTTCAATTTCAACTTCAATTTCAACTTCAATTTCAACTTCAATTTCAACTTCAATTTAAACTTTAATTTCAACTTCAATTTCAACTTCAATTTAAACTTCAATTTCAACTTCAATTTCAACTTCAATTTCAACGTCAATTTCAACTTCAACTTCAACTTCAACTTCAATTTCAACTTTAACTTTAACTTCAATTTCAACTTCAATTTCAACTTCAATTTCAACTTCAATTTCAACTTCAATTTCAACTTCAATTTCAACTTTAATTTCAACTTCAATTTCAACTTCTATTTCAACTTCAATTTCAACTTCAATTTCAACTTCAATTTCAACTTCAATTTCAACTTCAACTTCAACTTCAACTTCAACTTCAATTTCAACTTCAACTTCAACTTCAATTTCAACTTTAACTTTAACTTCAATTTCAACTTCAATTTCAACTTCAATTTCAACTTCAATTTCAACTTCAATTTCAACTTCTATTTCAACTTCAATTTCAACTTCAATTTCAACTTCAATTTCAACTTCAATTTCAACTTCAATTTCAACTTCAACTTCAATTTCAACTTTAACTTTATCTTCAATTTCTACTTCAATTTCAACTTCATTTTTAACTTCAATTTCAACTTCAATTTCAACTTCAATTTCAACTTCAATTTCAACTTCAATTTCAACGTCAATTTCAACTTCAACTTCAATTTCAACTTCAATTTAAACTTCAATTTCAACTTCAGTTTCAACGTCAATTTCAAATTCAACTTCAACTTCAACTTCAACTTCAACTTCAATTTCAACTTTAACTTTAACTTCAATTTCAACTTCAATTTCAACTTCAATTTCAACTTCAATTTCAACTTCAATTTCAACTTCAACTTCAAATTCAAACTTCAACTTCAATCTCAACTTTAACTTTAACTTCAATTTCAACTTCAATTTCAACTTCAATTTCAACTTCAACTTCAACTTCAATTTCAACTTCAATTTCAACTTCAACTTCAACTTCAACTTCAACTTCAATTTCAACTTTAACTTTAACTTCAATTTCAACTTCACTTTCAACTTCAATTTCAACTTCTTTTTCAACTTCAATTTCAACTTCAATTTTAACTTTAATTTTAACTTCAATTTTAACTTCAATTTCAACTTTTATTTCAACTTCAATTTCAATTTCATTTTTAACTTTAATTTTAACTTCAATTTTAACTTCAATTTCAACTTCAACTTCAATTTCAACTTCAACTTCAACTTCAATTTCAACTTCAATTTCAACTTCAACTTCAACTTCAACTTCAACTTCAACTTTAATTTCAACTTTAACTTTAACTTCAATTTCAACTTCACTTTCAACTTCAATTTCAACTTCTTTTTCAACTTCAATTTCAACTTCAATTTTAACTTTAATTTCAACTTCAATTTCAACTTCAATTTCAACTTCTATTTCAACTTCTACTTCAACTTCAAATTCAACTTCAATTTCAAATTTAAATTCAACTTCAATTTCAACTTCAATTTCAACTTCAATTTCAACTTCAATTTCAACTTCAATTTCAACTTCAATTTCAACTTCAATTTCAACTTCAATTTCAACTTCAATTTCAACTTCAATTTCAACTTCAATTTCAACTTTAATTTCAACTTCAATTTCAAATTCAATTTCAACTTTAATTTCAACTTCAATTTCAACTTCAATCTCAACTTCAATTTCAACTTTAATTTCAACTTCAATTTCAACTTCAATTTCAACTTTAATTTCAACTTCAATTTCAACTTCAATCTCAACTTCAATTTCAACTTCAATTTCAACTTCACTTTCAACTTTAATTTCAACTTCAATTTCAACTTCAATTTCAACTTTAATTTCAACTTCAATTTCAACTTCAATCTCAACTTCAATTTCAACTTTAATTTCAACTTCAATTTCAACTTCAATTTCAACTTCAATTTCAACTTCAATTTCAACTTTAATTTCAACTTCAATTTCAACTTCAATCTCAACTTCAATTTCAACTTTAATTTCAACTTCAATTTCAACTTCAATTTCAACTTCAATTTAAACTTCAGTTTCAACTTCAATTTCAACTTCAATTTCAACTTCAATTTCAACTTTAACTTTAACTTCAATTTCAACTTCAATTTCAACTTCAATTTGAACTTCAATTTCAACTTCAATTTCAACTTCAATTTCAACTTCAATTTCAACTTCAATTTCAACTTCTATTTCAACTTCAATTTCAACTTCAATTTCAACTTTAACTTTATCTTCAATTTCTACTTCAATTTCAACTTCAATTTCAACTTCAATTTCAACTTCAATTTCAACTTCAATTTCAACTTCAATTTCAACTTCAATTTCAACTTCAATTTCAACTTCAATTTCAACTTCAATTTCAACTTCAATTTCAATGTCAATTTCAACTTCAACTTCAACTTCAACTTCAACTTCAATTTAAACTTCAATTTCAACTTCAATTTCAACGTCAATTTCAACTTCAACTTCAACTTCAACTTCAACTTCAACTTCAATTTCAACTTTAACTTTAACTTCAATTTCAACTTCAATTTCAACTTCAATTTCAACTTCAATTTCAACTTCAATTTCAACTTCAATTTCAACTTCAATTTCAACTTCAACTTCAAATTCAAACTTAATTTCAACTTCAACTTCAATTTCAACTTCAATTTCAACTTCAATTTCAACTTCATTTTCAACTTCAATTTCAACTTCAATTTCAACTTCAATTTCAACTTCTACTTCAACTTCAACTTCAACTTCAATCTCAACTTTAACTTTAACTTCAATTTCAACTTCAATTTCAACTGCAATTTCAACTTCAACTTCAACTTCAATTTCAACTTCAATTTCAACTTCAACTTCAACTTCAACTTCAACTTCAACTTCAACTTCAATTTCAACTTTAACTTTAACTTCAATTTCAACTTCAATTTCAACTTCAATTTCAACTTCAATTTCAACTTCAATTTCAACTTCAATTTCAACTTCAATTTCAACTTTAATTTCAACTTCAATTTCAACTTCTATTTCAACTTCAATTTCAACTTCAATTTCAACTTCAATTTCAACTTCAATTTCAACTTCAACTTCAACTTCAACTTCAACTTCAATTTCAACTTCAACTTCAACTTCAATTTCAACTTTAACTTTAACTTCAATTTCAACTTCAATTTCAACTTCAATTTCAACTTCAATTTCAACTTCAATTTCAACTTCAATTTCAACTTCTATTTCAACTTCAATTTCAACTTCAATTTCAACTTCAATTTCAACTTCAATTTCAACTTCAACTTCAACTTCAACTTCAATTTCAACTTTAACTTTATCTTCAATTTCTACTTCAATTTCAACTTCAATTTCAACTTCAATTTCAACTTCAATTTCAACTTCAATTTCAACTTCAATTTCAACTTCAATTTCAACTTCAATTTCAACGTCAATTTCAACTTCAACTTCAACTTCAACTTCAATTTCAACTTCAATTTCAACTTCAATTTAAACTTCAGTTTCAACTTCAATTTCAACTTCAATTTCAACTTCAATTTCAACTTTAACTTTAACTTCAATTTCAACTTCAATTTGAACTTCAATTTGAACTTCAATTTCAACTTCAATTTCAACTTCAATTTCAACTTCTATTTCAACTTCAATTTCAACTTCAATTTCAACTTTAACTTTATCTTCAATTTCTACTTCAATTTCAACTTCAATTTCAACTTCAATTTCAACTTCAATTTCAACTTCAATTTCAACTTCAATTTCAACTTCAATTTCAACTTCAATTTCAACTTCAATTTCAACTTCAATTTCAACTTCAATTTCAATGTCAATTTCAACTTCAACTTCAACTTCAACTTCAACTTCAATTTAAACTTCAATTTCAACTTCAATTTCAACGTCAATTTCAACTTCAACTTCAACTTCAACTTCAACTTCAACTTCAATTTCAACTTTAACTTTAACTTCAATTTCAACTTCAATTTCAACTTCAATTTCAACTTCAATTTCAACTTCAATTTCAACTTCAATTTCAACTTCAACTTCAACTTCAACTTCAACTTCAACTTCAATTTCAACTTTAACTTTAACTTCAATTTCAACTTCACTTTCAACTTCAATTTCAACTTCAATTTCAACTTCAATTTCAACTTCAATTTCAACTTCAATTTCAACTTCAATTTCAAATTCAAACTTAATTTCAACTTCAACTTCAACTTCAACTTCAATCTCAACTTTAACTTTAACTTCAATTTCAACTTCAATTTCAACTTCAATTTCAACTTCAACATCAACTTCAATTTCAACTTCAATTTCAACTTCAACTTCAACTTCAACTTCAACTTCAACTTCAATTTCAACTTTAACTTTAACTTCAATTTCAACTTCACTTTCAACTTCAATTTCAACTTCTTTTTCAACTTCAATTTCAACTTCAATTTCAACTTCAATTTTAACTTTAATTTTAACTTCAATTTTAACTTCAATTTCAACTTTTATTTCAACTTCAATTTCAATTTCATTTTTAACTTTAATTTTAACTTCAATTTTAACTTCAATTTCAACTTCAACTTCAATTTCAACTTCAATCTCAACTTCAATTTCAACTTTAATTTCAACTTCAATTTCAACTTCAATTTCAACTTCAATTTCAACTTCAATTTCAACTTCAATTTCAACTTCAATTTCAACTTCAATTTCAACTTCAATTTCAACTTCAATTTCAACTTCAACTTCAACTTCAATTTCAACTTCAATTTCAACTTCAACTTCAACTTCAACTTCAACTTCAATTTCAACTTTAACTTTAACTTCAATTTCAACTTCACTTTCAACTTCAATTTCAACTTCTTTTTCAACTTCAATTTCAACTTCAATTTTAACTTTAATTTTAACTTCAATTTTAACTTCAATTTCAACTTTTATTTCAACTTCAATTTCAATTTCATTTTTAACTTTAATTTTAACTTCAATTTTAACTTCAATTTCAACTTCAACTTCAATTTCAACTTCAACTTCAACTTCAATTTCAACTTCAATTTCAACTTCAACTTCAACTTCAACTTCAACTTCAACTTTAATTTCAACTTTAACTTTAACTTCAATTTCAACTTCACTTTCAACTTCAATTTCAACTTCTTTTTCAACTTCAATTTCAACTTCAATTTTAACTTTAATTTCAACTTCAATTTCAACTTCAATTTCAACTTCAATTTCAACTTCTATTTCAACTTCTACTTCAACTTCAAATTCAACTTCAATTTCAAATTCAAATTCAACTTCAATTTCAACTTCAATTTCAACTTCAATTTCAACTTCAATTTCAACTTCAATTTCAACTTCAATTTCAACTTCAATTTCAACTTCAATTTCAACTTCAATTTCAACTTCAATTTCAACTTCAATTTCAACTTCAATTTCAACTTCAATTTCAACTTTAATTTCAACTTCAATTTCAAATTCAATTTCAACTTTAATTTCAACTTCAATTTCAACTTCAATCTCAACTTCAATTTCAACTTTAATTTCAACTTCAATTTCAACTTCAATTTCAACTTTAATTTCAACTTCAATTTCAACTTCAATCTCAACTTCAATTTCAACTTCAATTTCAACTTCACTTTCAACTTTAATTTCAACTTCAATTTCAACTTCAATTTCAACTTTAATTTCAACTTCAATTTCAACTTCAATCTCAACTTCAATTTCAACTTTAATGCAACTTCAATTTCAACTTCAATTTCAACTTCAATTTCAACTTCAATTTCAACTTTAATTTCAACTTCAATTTCAACTTCAATCTCAACTTCAATTTCAACTTTAATTTCAACTTCAATTTCAACTTCAATTTCAACTTCAATTTAAACTTCAGTTTCAACTTCAATTTCAACTTCAATTTCAACTTCAATTTCAACTTTAACTTTAACTTCAATTTCAACTTCAATTTCAACTTCAATTTGAACTTCAATTTCAACTTCAATTTCAACTTCAATTTCAACTTCAATTTCAACTTCAATTTCAACTTCTATTTCAACTTCAATTTCAACTTCAATTTCAACTTTAACTTTATCTTCAATTTCTACTTAAATTTCAACTTCAATTTCAACTTCAATTTCAACTTCAATTTCAACTTCAATTTCAACTTCAATTTCAACTTCAATTTCAACTTCAATTTCAACTTCAATTTCAACTTCAATTTCAATGTCAATTTCAACTTCAACTTCAACTTCAACTTCAACTTCAATTTAAACTTCAATTTCAACTTCAATTTCAACGTCAATTTCAACTTCAACTTCAACTTCAACTTCAACTTCAACTTCAATTTCAACTTTAACTTTAACTTCAATTTCAACTTCAATTTCAACTTCAATTTCAACTTCAATTTCAACTTCAATTTCAACTTCAATTTCAACTTCAACTTCAAATTCAAACTTAATTTCAACTTCAACTTCAATTTCAACTTCAATTTCAACTTCAATTTCAACTTCATTTTCAACTTCAATTTCAACTTCAATTTCAACTTCAATTTCAACTTCTACTTCAACTTCAACTTCAACTTCAATCTCAACTTTAACTTTAACTTCAATTTCAACTTCAATTTCAACTGCAATTTCAACTTCAACTTCAACTTCAATTTCAACTTCAATTTCAACTTCAACTTCAACTTCAACTTCAACTTCAACTTCAACTTCAATTTCAACTTTAACTTTAACTTCAATTTCAACTTCAATTTCAACTTCAATTTCAACTTCAATTTCAACTTCAATTTCAACTTCAATTTCAACTTTAATTTCAACTTCAATTTCAACTTCTATTTCAACTTCAATTTCAACTTCAATTTCAACTTCAATTTCAACTTCAATTTCAACTTCAACTTCAACTTCAACTTCAACTTCAATTTCAACTTCAACTTCAACTTCAATTTCAACTTTAACTTTAACTTCAATTTCAACTTCAATTTCAACTTCAATTTCAACTGCAATTTCAACTTCAATTTCAACTTCAATTTCAACTTCTATTTCAACTTCAATTTCAACTTCAATTTCAACTTCAATTTCAACTTCAATTTCAACTTCAACTTCAACTTCAACTTCAATTTCAACTTTAACTTTATCTTCAATTTCTACTTCAATTTCAACTTCAATTTCAACTTCAATTTCAACTTCAATTTCAACTTCAATTTCAACTTCAATTTCAACTTCAATTTCAACTTCAATTTCAACGTCAATTTCAACTTCAACTTCAACTTCAACTTCAACTTCAACTTCAACTTCAACTTCAATTTCAACTTCAATTTCAACTTCAATTTCAACTTCAATTTCAACTTCAATTTCAACTTCAATTTCAACTTCAATTTCAACTTCAATTTCAAATTCAAACTTAATTTCAACTTCAACTTCAACTTCAACTTCAATCTCAACTTCAATCTCAACTTCAATCTCAACTTTAACTTTAACTTCAATTTCAACTTCAATTTCAACTTCAATTTCAACTTCAACATCAACTTCAATTTCAACTTCACTTTCAACTTCAATTTCAACTTCTTTTTCAACTTCAATTTCAACTTCAATTTCAACTTCAATTTTAACTTTAATTTTAACTTCAATTTTAACTTCAATTTCAACTTTTATTTCAACTTCAATTTCAATTTCATTTTTAACTTTAATTTTAACTTCAATTTTAACTTCAATTTCAACTTCAACTTCAATTTCAACTTCAATCTCAACTTCAATTTCAACTTTAATTTCAACTTCAATTTCAACTTCAATTTCAACTTCAATTTCAACTTCAATTTCAACTTCAATTTCAACTTCAATTTCAACTTCAATTTCAACTTCAATTTCAACTTCAATTTCAACTTCAATTTAAACTTTAATTTCAACTTCAATTTCAACTTCAATTTAAACATCAATTTCAACTTCAATTTCAACTTCAATTTCAACGTCAATTTCAACTTCAACTTCAACTTCAATTTCAACTTTAACTTTAACTTCAATTTCAACTTTAATTTCAACTTCAATTTCAACTTCAATTTCAACTTCAATTTCAACTTCAATTTCAACTTTAATTTCAACTTCAATTTCAACTTCTATTTCAACTTCAATTTCAACTTCAATTTCAACTTCAATTTCAACTTCAATTTCAACTTCAACTTCAACTTCAACTTCAACTTCAATTTCAACTTAACTTCAACTTCAATTTCAACTTTAACTTTAACTTCAATTTCAACTTCAATTTCAACTTCAATTTCAACTTCAATTTCAACTTCAATTTCAACTTCAATTTCAACTTCAATTTCAACTTCTATTTCAACTTCAATTTCAACTTCAATTTCAACTTCAATTTCAACTTCAATTTCAACTTCAACTTCAACTTCAACTTCAATTTCAACTTTAACTTTATCTTCAATTTCTACTTCAATTTCAACTTCAATTTCATCTTCAATTTCAACTTCAATTTCAACTTCAACTTCAACTTCAACTTCAATTTCAACTTTAACTTTAACTTCAATTTCAACTTCACTTTCAACTTCAATTTCAACTTCTTTTTCAACTTCAATTTCAACTTCAATTTTAACTTTAATTTTAACTTCAATTTTAACTTCAATTTCAACTTTTATTTCAACTTCAATTTCAATTTCATTTTTAACTTTAATTTTAACTTCAATTTTAACTTCAATTTCAACTTCAACTTCAATTTCAACTTCAATCTCAACTTCAATTTCAACTTTAATTTCAACTTCAATTTCAACTTCAATTTCAACTTCAATTTCAACTTCAATTTCAACTTCAATTTCAACTTCAATTTCAACTTCAATTTCAACTTCAATTTCAACTTCAATTTCAACTTCAATTTCAACTTCAATTTCAACGTCAATTTCAACTTCAACTTCAATTTCAACTTCAATTTAAACTTCAATTTCAACTTCAATTTCAACGTCAATTTCAAATTCAACTTCAACTTCAACTTCAACTTCAACTTCAATTTCAACTTTAACTTTAACTTCAATTTCAACTTCAATTTCAACTTCAATTTCAACTTCAATTTCAACTTCAATTTCAACTTCAACTTCAAATTCAAACTTAATTTCAACTTCAACTTCAATTTCAACTTCAATTTCAACTTCAATTTCAACTTCATTTTCAACTTCAATTTCAACTTCAATTTAAACTTCAATTTCAACTTCAATTTCAACTTCAATTTCAACGTCAATTTCAACTTCAACTTCAACTTCAACTTCAATTTCAACTTTAACTTTAACTTCAATTTCAACTTTAATTTCAACTTCAATTTCAACTTCAATTTCAACTTCAATTTCAACTTCAATTTCAACTTTAATTTCAACTTCAATTTCAACTTCTATTTCAACTTCAATTTCAACTTCAATTTCAACTTCAATTTCAACTTCAATTTCAACTTCAACTTCAACTTCAACTTCAACTTCAATTTCAACTTCAACTTCAACTTCAATTTCAACTTTAACTTTAACTTCAATTTCAACTTCAATTTCAACTTCAATTTCAACTTCAATTTCAACTTCAATTTCAACTTCAATTTCAACTTCAATTTCAACTTCTATTTCAACTTCAATTTCAACTTCAATTTCAACTTCAATTTCAACTTCAATTTCAACTTCAACTTCAACTTCAACTTCAATTTCAACTTTAACTTTATCTTCAATTTCTACTTCAATTTCAACTTCAATTTCAACTTCAATTTCAACTTCAATTTCAACTTCAATTTCAACTTCAATTTCAACTTCAATTTCAACGTCAATTTCAACTTCAACTTCAATTTCAACTTCAATTTAAACTTCAATTTCAACTTCAATTTCAACGTCAATTTCAAATTCAACTTCAACTTCAACTTCAACTTCAACTTCAATTTCAACTTTAACTTTAACTTCAATTTCAACTTCAATTTCAACTTCAATTTCAACTTCAATTTCAACTTCAATTTCAACTTCAACTTCAAATTCAAACTTAATTTCAACTTCAACTTCAATTTCAACTTCAATTTCAACTTCAATTTCAACTTCATTTTCAACTTCAATTTCAACTTCAATTTCAACTTCAATTTCAACTTCAATTTCAACTTCAATTTCAACTTCTATTTCAACTTCAATTTCAACTTCAATTTCAACTTCAATTTCAACTTCAATTTCAACTTCAACTTCAACTTCAACTTCAATTTCAACTTTAACTTTATCTTCAATTTCTACTTCAATTTCAACTTCAATTTCAACTTCAATTTCAACTTCAATTTCAACTTCAACTTCAACTTCAACTTCAACTTCAACTTCAATTTCAACTTTAACTTTAACTTCAATTTCAACTTCACTTTCAACTTCAATTTCAACTTCTTTTTCAACTTCAATTTCAACTTCAATTTTAACTTTAATTTTAACTTCAATTTTAACTTCAATTTCAACTTTTATTTCAACTTCAATTTCAATTTCATTTTTAACTTTAATTTTAACTTCAATTTTAACTTCAATTTCAACTTCAACTTCAATTTCAACTTCAATCTCAACTTCAATTTCAACTTTAATTTCAACTTCAATTTCAACTTCAACTTCAACTTCAACTTCAATTTCAACTTTAACTTTATCTTCAATTTCTACTTCAATTTAAACTTCAATTTCAACTTCAATTTCAACGTCAATTTCAACTTCAACTTCAACTTCAACTTCAACTTCAACTTCAATTTCAACTTTAACTTTAACTTCAATTTCAACTTCAATTTCAACTTCAATTTCAACTTCAATTTCAACTTCAATTTCAACTTCAATTTCAACTTCAATTTCAACTTCAACTTCAAATTCAAACTTAATTTCAACTTCAACTTCAATTTCAACTTCAATTTCAACTTCAATTTCAACTTCATTTTCAACTTCAATTTCAACTTCAATTTCAACTTCAATTTCAACTTCAATTTCAACTTCAATTTCAACTTCAATTTCAACTTCAATTTCAACTTCAATTTCAACTTCAATTTCAACTTCAATTTCAACTTCAATTTCAACTTCAACTTCAAATTCAAACTTAATTTCAACTTCAACTTCAATTTCAACTTCAATTTCAACTTCAATTTCAACTTCATTTTCAACTTCAATTTCAACTTTTATTTCAACTTCAATTTCAATTTCATTTTTAACTTTAATTTTAACTTCAATTTTAACTTCAATTTCAACTACAACTTCAATTTCAACTTCAACTTCAACTTCAATTTCAACTTCAATTTCAACTTCAACTTCAACTTCAACTTCAACTTCAACTTCAATTTCAACTTTAACTTTAACTTCAATTTCAACTTCACTTTCAACTTTAATTTCAACTTCTTTTTCAACTTCAATTTCAACTTCAATTTTAACTTTAATTTCAACTTCAATTTCAACTTCAATTTCAACTTCAATTTCAACTTCAATTTCAACTTCAATTTCTACTTCAATTTTAACTTCAATTTCAACTTCAATTTCAACTTCAATTTCAACTTCAATTTCAACTTCTACTTCAACTTCAAATTCAACTTCAATTTCAAATTCAAATTCAACTTCAATTTCAACTTCAATTTCAACTTCAATTTCAACTTCAATTTCAACTTCAATTTCAACTTCAATTTCAACTTCAATTTCAACTTCAATTTCAACTTCAATTTCAACTTCAATTTCAACGTCAATTTCAACTTCAACTTCAATTTCAACTTCAATTTAAACTTCAATTTCAACTTCAATTTCAACGTCAATTTCAAATTCAACTTCAACTTCAACTTCAACTTCAACTTCAATTTCAACTTTAACTTTAACTTCAATTTCAACTTCAATTTCAACTTCAATTTCAACTTCAATTTCAACTTCAATTTCAACTTCAATTTCAACTTCAACTTCAAATTCAAACTTAATTTCAACTTCAACTTCAATTTCAACTTCAATTTCAACTTCAATTTCAACTTCATTTTCAACTTCAATTTCAACTTCAATTTCAACTTCAATTTCAACTTCAATTTCAACTTCAATTTCAACTTCTATTTCAACTTCAATTTCAACTTCAATTTCAACTTCAATTTCAACTTCAATTTCAACTTCAACTTCAACTTCAACTTCAATTTCAACTTTAACTTTATCTTCAATTTCTACTTCAATTTCAACTTCAATTTTAACTTCAATTTCAACTTCAACTTCAATTTCAACTTCAATCTCAACTTCAATTTCAACTTTAATTTCAACTTCAATTTCAACTTCAACTTCAACTTCAACTTCAATTTCAACTTTAACTTTATCTTCAATTTCTACTTCAATTTAAACTTCAATTTCAACTTCAATTTCAACGTCAATTTCAACTTCAACTTCAACAACTTCAACTTCAACTTCATGTTCAACTTTAACTTTAACTTCAATTTCAACTTCAATTTCAACTTCAATTTCAACTTCAATTTCAACTTCAATTTCAACTTCAATTTCAACTTCAATTTCAAACTTCAACTTCAAATTCAAACTTAATTTCAACTTCAACTTCAATTTCAACTTCAATTTCAACTTCAATTTCAACTTCATTTTCAACTTCAATTTCAACTTCAATTTCAACTTCAATTTCAACTTCAATTTCAACTTCAATTTCAACTTCAATTTCAACTTCAATTTCAACTTCAATTTCAACTTCAATTTCAACTTCAATTTCAACTTCAATTTCAAATTCAAACTTAATTTCAACTTCAACTTCAATTTCAACTTCAATTTCAACTTCAATTTCAACTTCATTTTCAACTTCAATTTCAACTTTTTATTTCAACTTCAATTTCAATTTCATTTTTAACTTTAATTTTAACTTCAATTTTAACTTCAATTTCAACTACAACTTCAATTTCAACTTCAACTTCAACTTCAATTCAACTTCAATTTCAACTTCAACTTACAACTTCAACTTCAACTTCAACTTCAATTTCAACTTTAACTTTAACTTCAATTTCAACTTCACTTTCAACTTTAATTTCAACTTCTTTTTCAACTTCAATTTCAACTTCAATTTTAACTTTAATTTCAACTTCAATTTAAACTTCAATTTCAACTTCAATTTCAACTTCAATTTCAACTTCAATTTCTACTTCAATTTTAACTTCAATTTCAACTTCAATTTCAACTTCAATTTCAACTTCAATTTCAACTTCTACTTCAACTTCAAATTCAACTTCAATTTCAAATTCAAATTCAACTTCAATTTCAACTTCAATTTCAACTTCAATTTCAACTTCAATTTCAACTTCAATTTCAACTTCAATTTCAACTTCAATTTCAACTTCAATTTCAACTTCAATTTCAACTTCAATTTCAACTTCAATTTCAACTTCAATTTCAACTTCAATTTCAACTTCAATTTCAACTTCATTTTCAACTTCAAATTCAACTTCAATTTCAAATTCAAATTCAAATTCAATTTCAACTTCAATTTCAACTTCAATTTCAACTTCAGTTTCTACTTCAATTTCAACTTCAATTTCAACTTCAATTTCTACTTCAATTTCAACTTTAATTTCAACTTCAAACTTCTACTTTAACTTCAACTTCAACTTTAACTACAACTTCAACTTAAACTTCAATTTTAACTTGAAGTTCAACTTCAATTTCAACTTCAATTTCAACTTCAATCTCAACTACAATTTCAACTTTAATTTTAACTTCAATTTCAACTTCAATTTCAACATCAATTTCAACTTCAAATTCAAATTCAAACTTAATTTCAACTTCAACTTCAATGTCAACTTCAATTTCAACTTCAATTTCAACTTCAATTTCAACTTCAATTTCTACTTCAATTTTAACTTCAATTTCAACTTCAATTTCAACTTCAATTTCAACTTCAATTTCAACTTCAATTTCAACTTCAATTTCAACTTCAATTTCAACTTCAATTTCAACTTCTACTTCAACTTCAATTTCAACTTCAATTTCAACTTCAATTTCAATTTCAATTTCAACTTCAATTTCAACTTCTACTTTAACTTCAAATTCAACTTCAATTTCAAATTCAAATTCACCTTCAATTTCAACTTCAATTTCAACTTCAATTTCAACTTCAATTTCTACTTCAATTTCAACTTCAATTTCAACTTCAATTTCTACTTCAATTTCAACTTCGATTTCAACTTCAATTTCAACTTCAATTTCAACTTCAATTTCAACTTCAACTTTAACTTCAACTTCAACTTTAACTTCAACTTCAACTTCAACTTCAACTTCAATTTTAAATTGAAGTTCAACTTCAATTTCAACTTCAATTTCAACTTCAATTTCAACTGTAATTTCAATTTAAAATTCAACTTAAATTTCAACTTCAATTTCAACTTCAATTTCAACTTCAATTTCAACTTCAATTTTAACTTCAATTTCAACTTCAATTTCAACTTCAATTTCAACTTCAATTTCAACTTTAATTTCAACTTCAAACTTCAACTTCAACTTCAACTTCAACTTCAACTTCAATTTCAACTTCAACTTCAACTTCAATTTCAACTTTAACTTTAACTTCAATTTCAACTTCAATTTCAACTTCAATTTCAACTTCAATTTCAACTTCAATTTCAACTTCAATTTCAACTTCAATTTCAACTTCTATTTCAACTTCAATTTCAACTTCAATTTCAACTTCAATTTCAACTTCAATTTCAACTTCAACTTCAACTTCAACTTCAATTTCAACTTTAACTTTATCTTCAATTTCTACTTCAATTTCAACTTCAATTTCAACTTCAATTTCAACTTCAATTTCAACTTCAATTTCAACTTCAATTTCAACTTCAATTTCAACGTCAATTTCAACTTCAACTTCAATTTCAACTTCAATTTAAACTTCAATTTCAACTTCAATTTCAACGTCAATTTCAAATTCAACTTCAACTTCAACTTCAACTTCAACTTCAATTTCAACTTTAACTTTAACTTCAATTTCAACTTCAATTTCAACTTCAATTTCAACTTCAATTTCAACATCAATTTCAACTTCAACTTCAAATTCAAACTTAATTTCAACTTCAACTTCAATTTCAACTTCAATTTCAACTTCAATTTCAACTTCATTTTCAACTTCAATTTCAACTTCAATTTCAACTTCAATTTCAACTTCAATTTCAACTTCAATTTCAACTTCTACTTCAACTTCAACTTCAACTTCAATCTCAACTTTAACTTTAACTTCAATTTCAACTTCAATTTCAACTTCAATTTCAACTTCAACTTCAACTTCAATTTCAACTTCAATTTCAACTTAAACTTCAACTTCAACTTCAACTTCAATTTCAACTTTAACTTTAACTTCAATTTCAACTTCACTTTCAACTTCAATTTCAACTTCTTTTTCAACTTCAATTTCAACTTCAATTTTAACTTTAATTTTAACTTCAATTTTAACTTCAATTTCAACTTTTATTTCAACTTCAATTTCAATTTCATTTTTAACTTTAATTTTAACTTCAATTTTAACTTCAATTTCAACTTCAACTTCAATTTCAACTTCAACTTCAACTTCAATTTCAACTTCAATTTCAACTTCAACTTCAACTTCAACTTCAACTTCAACTTTAATTTCAACTTTAACTTTAACTTCAATTTCAACTTCACTTTCAACTTCAATTTCAACTTCTTTTTCAACTTCAATTTCAACATCAATTTCAACTTCAACTTCAAATTCAAACTTAATTTCAACTTCAACTTCAATTTCAACTTTAATTTCAACTTCAATTTCAACTTCAATTTCAACTTCAATTTCAACTTCTATTTCAACTTCTACTTCAACTTCAAATTCAACTTCAATTTCAAATTCAAATTCAACTTCAATTTCAACTTCAATTTCAACTTCAATTTCAACTTCAATTTCAACTTCAATTTCAACTTCAATTTCAACTTCAATTTCAACTTCAATTTCAACTTCAATTTCAACTTCAATTTCAACTTCAATTTCAACTTCAATTTCAACTTCAATTTCAACTTTAATTTCAACTTCAATTTCAAATTCAATTTCAACTTTAATTTCAACTTCAATTTCAACTTCAATCTTAACTTCAATTTCAACTTTAATTTCAACTTCAATTTCAACTTCAATTTCAACTTTAATTTCAACTTCAATTTCAACTTCAATCTCAACTTCAATTTCAACTTCAATTTCAACTTCACTTTCAACTTTAATTTCAACTTCAATTTCAACTTCAATTTCAACTTTAATTTCAACTTCAATTTCAACTTCAATCTCAACTTCAATTTCAACTTTAATTTCAACTTCAATTTCAACTTCAATTTCAACTTCAATTTCAACTTTAATTTCAACTTCAATTTCAACTTCAATCTCAACTTCAATTTCAACTTTAATTTCAACTTCAATTTCAACTTCAATTTCAACTTCAATTTAAACTTCAGTTTCAACTTCAATTTCAACTTCAATTTCAACTTCAATTTCAACTTTAACTTTAACTTCAATTTCAACTTCAATTTCAACTTCAATTTGAACTTCAATTTCAACTTCAATTTCAACTTCAATTTCAACTTCAATTTCAACTTCAATTTCAACTTCTATTTCAACTTCAATTTCAACTTCAATTTCAACTTTAACTTTATCTTCAATTTCTACTTCAATTTCAACTTCAATTTCAACTTCAATTTCAACTTCAATTTCAACTTCAATTTCAACTTCAATTTCAACTTCAATTTCAACTTCAATTTCAACTTCAATTTCAATGTCAATTTCAACTTCAACTTCAACTTCAACTTCAACTTCAATTTCAACTTCAATTTCAACTTCAATTTCAACGTCAATTTCAACTTCAACTTCAACTTCAACTTCAACTTCAACTTCAATTTCAACTTTAACTTTAACTTCAATTTCAACTTCAATTTCAACTTCAATTTCAACTTCAATTTCAACTTCAATTTCAACTTCAATTTCAACTTCAATTTCAACTTCAACTTCAAATTCAAACTTAATTTCAACTTCAACTTCAATTTCAACTTCAATTTCAACTTCAATTTCAACTTCATTTTCAACTTCAATTTCAACTTCAATTTCAACTTCAATTTCAACTTCTACTTCAACTTCAACTTCAACTTCAATCTCAACTTTAACTTTAACTTCAATTTCAACTTCAATTTCAACTGCAATTTCAACTTCAACTTCAACTTCAATTTCAACTTCAATTTCAACTTCAACTTCAACTTCAACTTCAACTTCAACTTCAACTTCAATTTCAACTTTAACTTTAACTTCAATTTCAACTTCAATTTCAACTTCAATTTCAACTTCAATTTCAACTTCAATTTCAACTTCAATTTCAACTTCAATTTCAACTTTAATTTCAACTTTAATTTCAACTTCTATTTCAACTTCAATTTCAACTTCAATTTCAACTTCAATTTCAACTTCAATTTCAACTTCAACTTCAACTTCAACTTCAACTTCAATTTCAACTTCAACTTCAACTTCAATTTCAACTTTAACTTTAACTTAAATTTCAACTTCAATTTCAACTTCAATTTCAACTTCAATTTCAACTTCAATTTCAACTTCAATTTCAACTTCTATTTCAACTTCAATTTCAACTTCAATTTCAACTTCAATTTCAACTTCAATTTCAACTTCAACTTCAACTTCAACTTCAATTTCAACTTTAACTTTATCTTCAATTTCTACTTCAATTTCAACTTCAATTTCAACTTCAATTTCAACTTCAATTTCAACTTCAATTTCAACTTCAATTTCAACTTCAATTTCAACTTCAATTTCAACGTCAATTTCAACTTCAACTTCAACTTCAACTTCAACTTCAACTTCAACTTCAACTTCAATTTCAACTTTAACTTTAACTTCAATTTCAACTTCAATTTCAACTTCAATTTCAACTTCAATTTCAACTTCAATTTCAACTTCAATTTCAACTTCAATTTCAACTTCAATTTCAAATTCAAACTTAATTTCAACTTCAACTTCAACTTCAACTTCAATCTCAACTTTAACTTTAACTTCAATTTCAACTTCAATTTCAACTTCAATTTCAACTTCAATTTCAACTTCAACATCAACTTCAATTTCAACTTCAATTTCAACTTCAACTTCAACTTCAACTTCAACTTCAACTTCAATTTCAACTTTAACTTTAACTTCAATTTCAACTTCACTTTCAACTTCAATTTCAACTTCTTTTTCAACTTCAATTTCAACTTCAATTTCAACTTCAATTTTAACTTTAATTTTAACTTCAATTTTAACTTCAATTTCAACTTTTATTTCAACTTCAATTTCAATTTCATTTTTAACTTTAATTTTAACTTCAATTTTAACTTCAATTTCAACTTCAACTTCAATTTCAACTTCAATCTCAACTTCAATTTCAACTTTAATTTCAACTTCAATTTCAACTTCAATTTCAACTTCAATTTCAACTTCAATTTCAACTTCAATTTCAACTTCAATTTCAACTTCAATTTCAACTTCAATTTCAACTTCAATTTAAACTTTAATTTCAACTTCAATTTCAACTTCAATTTAAACATCAATTTCAACTTCAATTTCAACTTCAATTTCAACGTCAATTTCAACTTCAACTTCAAATTCAACTTCAATTTCAACTTTAACTTTAACTTCAATTTCAACTTTAATTTCAACTTCAATTTCAACTTCAATTTCAACTTCAATTTCAACTTCAATTTCAACTTTAATTTCAACTTCAATTTCAACTTCTATTTCAACTTCAATTTCAACTTCAATTTCAACTTCAATTTCAACTTCAATTTCAACTTCAACTTCAACTTCAACTTCAACTTCAATTTCAACTTCAACTTCAACTTCAATTTCAACTTTAACTTTAACTTCAATTTCAACTTCAATTTCAACTTCAATTTCAACTTCAATTTCAACTTCAATTTCAACTTCAATTTCAACTTCAATTTCAACTTCTATTTCAACTTCAATTTCAACTTCAATTTCAACTTCAATTTCAACTTCAATTCAACTTCAACTTCAACTTCAACTTCAATTTCACTTTAACTTTATCTTCAATTTCTACTTCAATTTCAACTTCAATTTCAACTTCAATTTCAACTTCAATTTCAACTTCAACTTCAACTTCAACTTCAACTTCAACTTCAATTTCAACTTTAACTTTAACTTCAATTTCAACTTCACTTTCAACTTCAATTTCAACTTCTTTTTCAACTTCAATTTCAACTTCAATTTTAACTTTAATTTTAACTTCAATTTTAACTTCAATTTCAACTTTTATTTCAACTTCAATTTCAATTTCATTTTTAACTTTAATTTTAACTTCAATTTAACTTCAATTTCAACTTCAACTTCAATTTCAACTTCAATCTCAACTTCAATTTCAACTTTAATTTCAACTTCAATTTCAACTTCAATTTCAACTTCAATTTCAACTTCAATTTCAACTTCAATTTCAACTTCAATTTCAACTTCAATTTCAACTTCAATTTCAACTTCAATTTAAACTTTAATTTCAACTTCAATTTCAACTTCAATTTAAACTTCAATTTCAACTTAAATTTCAACTTCAATTTCAACGTCAATTTCAACTTCAACTTCAACTTCAACTTCAATTTCAACTTTAACTTTAACTTCAATTTCAACTTTAATTTCAACTTCAATTTGAACTTCAATTTCAACTTCAATTTCAACTTCAATTTCAACTTTAATTTCAACTTCAATTTCAACTTCTATTTCAACTTCAATTTCAACTTCAATTTCAACTTCAATTTCAACTTCAATTTCAACTTCAACTTCAACTTCAACTTCAACTTCAATTTCAACTTCAACTTCAACTTCAATTTCAACTTTAACTTTAACTTCAATTTCAACTTCAATTTCAACTTCAATTTCAACTTCAATTTCAACTTCAATTTCAACTTCAATTTCAACTTCAATTTCAACTTCAATTTCAAATTCAAACTTAATTTCAACTTCAACTTCAACTTCAACTTCAATCTCAACTTTAACTTTAACTTCAATTTCAACTTCAATTTCAACTTCAATTTCAACTTCAATTTCAACTTCAACATCAACTTCAATTTCAACTTCAATTTCAACTTCAACTTCAACTTCAACTTCAACTTCAACTTCAATTTCAACTTTAACTTTAACTTCAATTTCAACTTCACTTTCAACTTCAATTTCAACTTCTTTTTCAACTTCAATTTCAACTTCAATTTCAACTTCAATTTTAACTTTAATTTTAACTTCAATTTTAACTTCAATTTCAACTTTTATTTCAACTTCAATTTCAATTTCATTTTTAACTTTAATTTTAACTTCAATTTTAACTTCAATTTCAACTTCAACTTCAATTTCAACTTCAATCTCAACTTCAATTTCAACTTTAATTTCAACTTCAATTTCAACTTCAATTTCAACTTCAATTTCAACTTCAATTTCAACTTCAATTTCAACTTCAATTTCAACTTCAATTTCAACTTCAATTTCAACTTCAATTTCAACTTCAATTTAAACTTTAATTTCAACTTCAATTTCAACTTCAATTTAAACATCAATTCAACTTCAATTTCAACTTCAATTTCAACGTCAATTTCAACTTCAACTTCAACTTCAACTTCAATTTCAACTTTAACTTTAACTTCAATTTCAACTTTAATTTCAACTTCAATTTCAACTTCAATTTCAACTTCAATTTCAACTTCAATTTCAACTTTAATTTCAACTTCAATTTCAACTTCTATTTCAACTTCAATTTCAACTTCAATTTCAACTTCAATTTCAACTTCAATTTCAACTTCAACTTCAACTTCAACTTCAACTTCAATTTCAACTTCAACTTCAACTTCAATTTCAACTTTAACTTTAACTTCAATTTCAACTTCAATTTCAACTTCAATTTCAACTTCAATTTCAACTTCAATTTCAACTTCAATTTCAACTTCAATTTCAACTTCTATTTCAACTTCAATTTCAACTTCAATTTCAACTTCAATTTCAACTTCAATTTCAACTTCAACTTCAACTTCACTTCAATTTCAACTTTAACTTTATCTTCAATTTCTACTTCAATTTCAACTTCAATTTCAACTTCAATTTCAACTTCAATTTCAACTTCAACTTCAACTTCAACTTCAACTTCAACTTCAATTTCAACTTAACTTTAACTTCAATTTCAACTTCACTTTCAACTTCAATTTCAACTTCTTTTTCAACTTCAATTTCAACTTCAATTTAACTTAAATTTTAACTTCAATTTAACTTCAATTTCAACTTTTATTTCAACTTCAATTCAATTTCATTTTTAACTTTAATTTTAACTTCAATTTTAACTTCAATTTCAACTTCAACTTCAATTTCAACTTCAATCTCAACTTCAATTTCAACTTTAATTTCAACTTCAATTTCAACTTCAATTTCAACTTCAATTTCAACTTCAATTTCAACTTCAATTTCAACTTCAATTCAACTTCAATTTCAACTTCAATTCAACTTCAATTTAAACTTTAATTTCAACTTCAATTTCAACTTCAATTTAAACTTCAATTTCAACTAAATTTCAACTTCAATTTCAACGTCAATTTCAACTTCAACTTCAACTTCAACTTCAATTCAACTTTAACTTTAACTTCAATTTCAACTTTAATTTCAACTTCAATTTGAACTTCAATTTCAACTTCAATTTCAACTTCAATTTCAACTTTAATTTCAACTTCAATTTCAACTTCTATTTCAACTTCAATTTCAACTCAATTTCAACTTCAATTTCAACTTCAATTTCAACTTCAACTTCAACTTCAACTTCAACTTCAATTTCAACTTCAACTTCAACTTCAATTTCAACTTTAACTTTAACTTCAATTTCAACTTCAATTCAACTTCAATTTCAACTTCAATTCAACTTCAATTTCAACTTCAATTTCAACTTCAATTTCAACTTCTATTTCAACTTCAATTTCAACTTCAATTTCAACTTCAATTTCAACTTCAATTTCAACTTCAATTTCAACTTCAACTTCAACTTCAACTTCAATTTCAACTTTAACTTTATCTTCAATTTCTACTTCAATTTCAACTTCAATTTCAACTTCAATTTCAACTTCAATTTCAACTTCAATTTCAACTTCAATTTCAACTTCAATTTCAACGTCAATTTCAACTTCAACTTCAATTTCAACTTCAATTTAAACTTCAATTTCAACTTCAATTTCAACGTCAATTCAAATTCAACTTCAACTTCAACTTCAACTTCAACTTCAACTTCAATTTCAACTTTAACTTAACTTCAATTTCAACTTCAATTCAACTTCAATTTCAACTTCAATTTCAACTTCAATTTCAACTTCAACTTCAAATTCAAACTTAATTTCAACTTCAACTTCAATTCAACTTCAATTTCAACTTCAATTTCAACTTCATTTTCAACTTCAATTTCAACTTCAATTTCAACTTCAATTTCAACTTCAATTTCAACTTCAATTTCAACTTCTATTTCAACTTCAATTCAACTTCAATTTCAACTTCAATTTCAACTTCAATTTCAACTTCAACTTCAACTTCAACTTCAATTTCAACTTTAACTTTATCTTCAATTTCTACTTCAATTTCAACTTCAATTTCAACTTCAATTTCAACTTCAATTCAACTTCAACTTCAACTTCAACTTCAACTTCAATTTCAACTTTAACTTTAACTTCAATTTCAACTTCACTTTCAACTTCAATTTCAACTTCTTTTCAACTTCAATTTCAACTTCAATTTTAACTTTAATTTTAACTTCAATTTTAACTTCAATTTCAACTTTTATTTCAACTTCAATTTCAATTTCATTTTTAACTTTAATTTTAACTTCAATTTTAACTTTAATTTCAACTTCAACTTCAATTTCAACTTCAATCTCAACTTCAATTTCAACTTTAATTTCAAAATTCAATTCAACTTCAATTTCAACTTCAATTTCAACTTCAATTTCAACTTCAATTTCAACTTCAATTTCAACTTCAATTTCAACTTCAATTTCAACTTCAAATTCAACTTCAATTTCAACTTCAATTTAAACTTTAATTTTCAACTTCAATTCAACTTCAATTTAAACTTCAATTTCAACTTCAATTTCAACTTCAATTTCAACGTCAATTTCAACTTCAACTTCAACTTCAACTTCAATTTCAACTTTAACTTTAACTTCAATTTCAACTTTAATTTCAACTTCAATTTCAACTTCAATTTCAACTTCAATTTCAACTTCAATTTCAACTTTAATTTCAACTTCTATTTCAACTTCAATTTCAACTTCAATTTCAACTTCAATTTCAACTTCAATTTCAACTTCAATTCAACTTCAACTTCAACATCAACTTCAACATCAATTTCCTTCAACTTCAACTTCAATTTCAACTTTAACTTTAACTTCAATTTCAACTTCAATTTCAACTTCAATTTCAACTTCAATTTCAACTTCAATTTCAACTTCAATTTCAACTTCAATTTCAACTTCTATTTCAACTTCAATTTCAACTTCAATTCAACTTCAATTTCAACTTCAATTTCAACTTCAACTTCAACTTCAACTTCAACTTCAATTTCAACTTCTATTCAACTTCAATTTCAAAACTTCAATTTCAACTTCAATTTCAACTTCAATTTCAACTTCAACTTCAACTTCAACTTCAACTTCAATTTCAACTTCAACTTCAACTTCAATTTCAACTTTAACTTTAACTTCAATTTCAACTTCAATTTAACTTCAATTTCAACTTCAATTTCAACTTCAATTTCAACTTCAATTTCAACTTCAATTTCAACTTCAATTTCAAATTCAAACTTAATTTCAACTTCAACTTCAACTTCAACTTCAATCTCAACTTTAACTTTAACTTCAATTTCAACTTCAATTTCAACTTCAATTTCAACTTCAATTTCAACTTCAACATCAACTTCAATTTCAACTTCAATTTCAACTTCAACTTCAACTTCAACTTCAACTTCAACTTCAATTTCAACTTTAACTTTAACTTCAATTTCAACTTCACTTTCAACTTCAATTCAACTTCTTTTCAACTTCAATTTCAACTTCAATTTCAACTTCAATTTAACTTAATTTTAACTTCAATTTTAACTTCAATTTCAACTTTTATTTCAACTTCAATTCAATTTCATTTTAACTTTAACTTTAACTTCAATTTCAACTTCAATTTCAACTTCAATTCAATTTCAACTTCAATTTCAACTTCAATTTCAACTTCAACTTCAACTTCAACTTCAACTTCAATTTCAACTTCAACTTCAACTTCAATTTCAACTTAACTTTAACTTCAATTTCAACTTCAATTTCAACTTCAATTTCAACTTCAATTTCAACTTCAATTTCAACTTCAATTTCAACTTCAATTTCAACTTCTATTTCAACTTCAATTTCAACTTCAATTCAACTTCAATTCAACTTCAATTTCAACTTCAACTTCAACTTCAACTTCAATTTCAACTTAACTTTATCTTCAATTTCTACTTCAATTTCAACTTCAATTTCAACTTCAATTTCAACTTCAATTTCAACTTCAACTTCAACTTCAACTTCAACTTCAACTTCAATTTCAACTTTAACTTTAACTTCAATTCAACTTCAC
This sequence comes from Brachycybe producta, assembly GCA_036925085.1. Classification (NCBI taxonomy): domain Eukaryota; kingdom Metazoa; phylum Arthropoda; class Diplopoda; order Playtdesmida; family Andrognathidae; genus Brachycybe; species Brachycybe producta. The sequence goes on from JAUPFP010000354.1 coordinate 27,890, forward strand.
TTTCAACTTCAATTTCAACTTCTTTTCAACTTCAATTTCAACTTCAATTTTAACTTTAATTTAACTTCAATTTTAACTTCAATCAACTTTTATTTCAACTTCAATTTCAATTTCATTTTAACTTTAATTTTAACTTCAATTTTAACTTCAATTTCAACTTCAACTTCAATTTCAACTTCAATCTCAACTTCAATTTCAACTTTAATTTCAACTTCAATTTCAACTTCAATTCAACTTCAATTTCAACTTCAATTTCAACTTCAATTTCAACTTCAATTTCAACTTCAATTTCAACTTCAATTTCAACTTCAATTTAAACTTTAATTTCAACTTCAATTTCAACTTCAATTTAAACTTCAATTTCAACTTAAATTTCAACTTCAATTCAACGTCAATTTCAACTTCAACTTCAACTTCAACTTCAATTTCAACTTTAACTTTAACTTCAATTTCAACTTTAATTTCAACTTCAATTTGAACTTCAATTTCAACTTCAATTTCAACTTCAATTTCAACTTTAATTTCAACTTCAATTTCAACTTCTATTTCAACTTCAATTTCAACTTCAATTTCAACTTCAATTTCAACTTCAATTCAACTCAACTTCAACTTCAACTTCCAACTTCAATTTCAACTTCAACTTCAACTTCAATTTCAACTTTAACTTTAACTTCAATTTCAACTTCAATTTCAACTCAATTTCAACTTCAATTTCAACTTCAATTTCACTTCAATTTCAACTTCAATTTCAACTTCTATTTCAACTTCAATTTCAACTTCAATTTCAACTTCAATTTCAACTTCAATTCAACTTCAATTTCAACTTCAACTTCAACTTCAACTTCAATTTCAACTTTAACTTATCTTCAATTTCTACTTCAATTTCAACTTCAATTTCAACTTCAATTCAACTTCAATTTCAACTTCAATTTCAACTTCAATTTCAACGTCAATTTCAACTTCAACTTCAATTTAACTTCAATTTAAACATCAATTTCAACTTCAATTTCAACGTCAATTTCAAATTCAACTTCAACTTCAACTTCAACTTCAACTTCAACTTCAATTCAACTTTAACTTAACTTCAATTTCAACTTCAATTCAACTTCAATTTCAACTTCAATTTCAACTCAATTTCAACTTCAACTTCAAATTCAAACTTAATTTCAACTTCAACTTCAATTTCAACTTCAATTTCAACTTCAATTTCAACTTCATTTTCAACTTCAATTTCAACTTCAATTTCAACTTCAATTTCAACTTCAATTCAACTTCAATTTCAACTTCTATTTCAACTTCAATTTCAACTTCAATTTCAACTTCAATTTCAACTTCAATTTCAACTTCAACTTCAACTTCAACTTCAATTTCAACTTTAACTTTATCTTCAATTTCTACTTCAATTTCAACTTCAATTTCAACTTCAATTTCAACTTCAATTTCAACTTCAACTTCAACTTCAACTTCAACTTCAACTTCAATTTCAACTTTAACTTTAACTTCAATTTCAACTTCACTTTCAACTTCAATTTCAACTTCTTTTTCAACTTCAATTTCACTTCAATTTAACTTTAATTTAACTTCAATTTTAACTTCAATTTCAACTTTTATTTCAACTTCAATTTCAATTTCATTTTTAACTTTAATTTTAACTTCAATTTTAACTTTAATTTCAACTTCAACTTCAATTCAACTTCAATCTCAATTTCAATTTCAACTTCAATTTCAACTTCAATTTCAACTTCAACTTCAACTTCAACTTCAACTTCAATTTCAACTTCAACTTCAACTTCAATTTCAACTTTAACTTTAACTTCAATTTCAACTTCAATTTCAACTTCAATTTCAACTTCAATTTCAACTTCAATTTCAACTTCAATTTCAACTTCAATTTCAACTTCTATTTCAACTTCAATTTCAACTTCAATTTCAACTTCAATTTCAACTTCAATTTCAACTTCAACTTCAACTTCAACTTCAATTTCAACTTTAACTTTATCTTCAATTTCTACTTCAATTTCAACTTCAATTTCAACTTCAATTTCAACTTCAATTTCAACTTCAACTTCAACTTCAACTTCAACTTCAACTTCAATTTCAACTTTAACTTTAACTTCAATTTCAACTTCACTTTCAACTTCAATTTCAACTTCTTTTTCAACTTCAATTTCAACTTCAATTTTAACTTTAATTTTAACTTCAATTTTAACTTCAATTCAACTTTTATTTCAACTTCAATTTCAATTTCATTTTTAACTTTAATTTTAACTTCAATTTTAACTTCAATTTCAACTTCAACTTCAATTTCAACTTCAATCTCAACTTCAATTTCAACTTTAATTTCAACTTCAATTTCAACTTCAATTTCAACTTCAATTTCAACTTCAATTTCAACTTCAATTTCAACTTCAATTTCAACTTCAATTTCAACTTCAATTTCAACTTCAATTTAAACTTTAATTTCAACTTCAATTTCAACTTCAATTTAAACTTCAATTTCAACTTAAATTTCAACTTCAATTTCAACGTCAATTTCAACTTCAACTTCAACTTCAACTTCAATTTCAACTTTAACTTTAACTTCAATTTCAACTTTAATTTCAACTTCAATTTGAACTTCAATTTCAACTTCAATTTCAACTTCAATTTCAACTTTAATTTCAACTTCAATTTCAACTTCTATTTCAACTTCAATTTCAACTTCAATTTCAACTTCAATTTCAACTTCAATTTCAACTTCAACTTCAACTTCAACTTCAACTTCAATTTCAACTTCAACTTCAACTTCAATTTCAACTTTAACTTTAACTTCAATTTCAACTTCAATTTCAACTTC
>JAUPFP010000355.1:0-30668 GCA_036925085.1 Brachycybe producta
AGTTGAATTTTAAATTGAAATTGCAGTTGAAATTGAAGTTGAAATTGAAGTTGAAATTGAAGTTGAAATTGAAGTTGAAATTGAAGTTGAAATTGAAGTTGAAATTGAAGTTGAAATTGAAGTTGAAATTGAAGTTGAAATTGAAGTTGAAATTGAAGTTGAAATTGAAGTTGAAATTGAAGTTGAAATTGAAGTTGAAATTGAAATTAAAATTAAAGTTAAAATTGAAGTTGAGATTGAAGTTGTAATCGAAGTTGAAGTTGAAATTGAAGTTGAAAATTGAAGTTGAAATTGAAGTTGAAATTGAAGTTTAAATTGAAGTTTAAATTGAAGTTTAAATTGAAGTTTAAATTGAAGTTTAAATTGAAGTTTAAATTGAAGTTTAAATTGAAGTTTAAATTGAAGTTTAAATTGAAGTTGAAATTGAAGTTAAAATTGAAGTTGAAATTGAAGTTGAAATTGAAGTTGAACTTCAAGTTGAAATTGAAGTTGAACTTGAAGTTAAAATTGAAGTAGAAATTGAAGTTGAGATTGAAGTTGAAATTGAAGTTGAAATCAAAGTTGAAATTGAAGTTGAAATTGAAGTTGAAATTGAAGTTGAAATTGAAGTTGAAATTGAAGTTGAAATTGAAGTTGAAATTGAAGTTGAAATTGAAGTTGAAATTGAAGTTGAAATTGAAGTTGAAATTGAAGTTGAAATTGAAGTTGAAATTGAAGTTGAAATTGAAGTTGAAATTGAAGTTGAAATTGAAGTTGAAATTGAAGTTGAAATTGAAGTTGAAATTGAAGTTGAAATTGAAGTTGAAATTGAAGTTGAAATTGAAATTAAAATTAAAGTTGAAATTGAAATTAAAATTAAAGTTAAAATTGAAGTTGAGATTGAAGTTGTAATCGAAGTTGAGTTAAATTTGAAGTTGAAATTGAAGTTGAAATTGAAGTTGAAGTTGAAGTTGAAGTTGAAGTTGAAGTTGAAGTCTAAGTTGATGTTGAAATTGAAGTTGAAATTGAAGTTAAAATTGAAGTTGAAATTGAAGTTAAATTTGATGTTGAAATTGAAGTTGAACTTCAATTTAAAATTGAAGTTGAAGTTGAAGTTGAAGTTGAAGTTAAAGTTGAAGTTGAAGTTAAAGTTGAAGTTGAAATTGAAGTTGAAATTGAAGTTGAAATTGAAGTTGAAATCGAAGTTGAAATTGAAGTTGAAGTTGAAATTGAAGTAGAAATTGAAGTTGAAATTGAAGTTGAAATTGAAGTAGAAATTGAAGTTGAAATTGAAGTTGAATTTGAAGTTGAAATTGAAGTTGAAATTGAAGTAGAAATTGAAGTTGAAATTGAAGTTGAAATTGAAGTTGAAATTGAAGTTGAAATTAAAGTTGAAATTGATGTTGAGATTGAAGTTGAAATTGAAGTTGAAATTGAAGTTGAAGTTGAAGTTGAAGTTTGAAGTTGAAATTAAAGTTGAAATTGAAGTTGAAATTGAAGTTGAAATTGAAGTTGAAATTGAAGTTAAAATTGAAGTTGAAATTGAAGTTGAAATTGAAATTGAAATTGAAGTTGAAATTGAAGTTAAAATAGAAGTTGAAATTAAAGTTGAAATTAAAGTTGAAATTGAAGTTGAAACTGAAGTTGAATTTTAAATTGAAATTGCAGTTGAAATTGAAGTTGAAATTGAAGTTGAAATTGAAGTTGAAATTGAAGTTGAAATTGAAGTTGAAATTGAAGTTGAAATTGAAGTTGAAATTGAAGTTGAAATTGAAGTTGAAATTGAAGTTGAAATTGAAGTTGAAATTGAAGTTGAAATTGAAGTTGAAATTGAAATTAAAATTAAAGTTAAAATTGAAGTTGAGATTGAAGTTGTAATCGAAGTTGAAGTTGAAATTGAAGTTGAAATTGAAGTTGAAATTGAAGTTGAAATTGAAGTTGAAATTGAAGTTTAAATTGAAGTTTAAATTGAAGTTTAAATTGAAGTTTAAATTGAAGTTTAAATTGAAGTTTAAATTGAAGTTTAATTTGAAGTTTAAATTGAAGTTTAAATTGAAGTTAAAATTGAAGTTGAAATTGAAGTTGAAATTGAAGTTGAACTTCAAGTTGAAATTGAAGTTGAACTTGAAGTTAAAATTGAAGTAGAAATTGAAGTTGAGATTGAAGTTGAAATTGAAGTTGAAATCAAAGTTGAAATTGAAGTTGAAATTGAAGTTGAAATTGAAGTTAAAATTGAAGTTAAAATTGAAGTTGAAGTTGAAATTGAAATTGAATTTGAAATAGAAGTTGAAATTGAAATTGAAATTAAAGTTAAAATTGAAGTTGAGATTGAAGTTGAACTTCAGTTGAAATTGAAGTTGAACTTCAAGTTAAAATTGAAGTTGAAGTTGAAGTTGAAGTTAAAGTTGAAGTTAAAGTTGAAGTTGAAATTGAAGTTGAAATTGAAGTTGAAATTGAAGTTGAAATTGAAGTTGAAATTGAAGTTGAAATTGAAGTGAATTTCAAGTTGAAGTTGAAGTTAAAGTTGAAGTTGAAGTTAAAGTTGAAGTTGAAGTTGAAATTGAAGTTGAAATTGAAGTTGAAATTGAAGTTGAAATTGAAGTTGAAATTGAAGTTGAAATTGAAGTTGAAGTTGAAATTGAAATTGAAGTTGAAATTGAAATTGAAATTAAAGTTAAAACTGAAGTTGAGATTGAATTTGAAATCGAAGTTGAAGTTGAAATTGAAGTTTAAATTGAAGTTGAAATTGAAGTTGAAATTGAAGTTGAAATTGAAGTTGAAGTTGAAATTGAAATTGAAGTTGAAATTGAAATTGAAATTAAAGTTAAAACTGAAGTTGAGATTGAATTTGAAATCGAAGTTGAAGTTGAAATTGAAGTTTAAATTGAAGTTTAAATTGAAGTTGAATTTGAAGTTGAAATTGAAGTTAAAATTGAAGTTGAAATTGAAGTTGAAATTGAAGTTGAAATTGAAGTTGAAGTTGAAATTGAAATTGAAGTTGAAATTGAAATTGAAATTAAAGTTAAAATTGAAGTTGAGATTGAAGTTGAAATCGAAGTTGAAGTTGAAATTGAAGTTTAAATTGAAGTTTAAATTGAAGTTGAAGTTGAAGTTGAAATTGAAGTTAAAATTGAAGTTAAAATTGAAGTTGAGATTGAAGTTGAAATTGAAGTTGAAGTTGAAATTGAAGTTTAAATTAAAGTTAAAATTGAAGTTGAAATCGAAGTTGAAATTGAAGTTGAAGTTGAAATTGAAGTTGAAATTGAAGTTAAAATTGATGTTGAAATTGAAGTTGAAATTGAAGTTGAAATTGAAGTTGAAATTGATGTTTAAATTGAAGTTTAAATTGAAGTTGAAGTTGAAGTTGAGATTGAAGTTAAACTTGATGTTGAAATTGAAGTTGAAATTGAAGTTGAAATTGAAGTTGAAATTGAAGTTGAAATTGAAGTTGAAATTGAAGTTGAAATTGAAGTTGAAATTGAAGTTGAAATTGAAGTTGAAATTGAAGTTGAAATTGAAGTTGAAATTGAAGTTGAAATTGAAGTTGAAATTGAAGTTGAAATTGAAGTTGAAATTGAAGTTGAAATTGAAGTTGAAATTGAAGTTGAAATTGAAATTAAAATTAAAGTTAAAATTGAAGTTGAGATTGAAGTTGTAATCGAAGTTGAGTTGAATTTGAAGTTGAAATTGAAGTTGAAATTGAAGTTTAAATTGAAGTTGAATTTGAAGTTGAAGTTGAAGTTGAAGTTGAAGTTGAAGTTGAAGTTGAAGTTGAAGTTGAAGTCTAAGTTGATGTTGAAATTGAAGTTGAAATTGAAGTTAAAATTGAAGTTGAAGTTGAAATTGAAATTGATGTTGAAATTGAAATTGAAATTAAAGTTAAAATCGAAGTTGAGATTGAAGTTGAAATCGAAGTTGAAGTTGAAATTGAAGTTGAAATTGAAGTTGAAATTGAAGTTGAAATTGAAGTTAAAATTGATGTTGAAATTGAAGTTGAAATTGAAGTTGAAATTGAAGTTTAAATTGAAGTTTAAATTGAAGTTTAAATTGAAGTTGAAGTTGAAGTTGAGATTGAAGTTAAACTTGATGTTGAAATTGAAGTTGAAATTGAAGTTGAAATTGAAGTTGAAATTGAAGTTGAAATTGAAGTTGAAATTGAAGTTGAAATTGAAGTTGAAATTGAAGTTGAAATTGAAGTTGAAATTGAAGTTGAAATTGAAGTTGAAATTGAAGTTGAAATTGAAGTTGAAATTGAAGTTGAAATTGAAGTTGAAATTGAAGTTGAAATTGAAGTTGAAAATGAAGTTGAAATTGAAATTAAAATTAAAGTTAAAATTGAAGTTGAGATTGAAGTTGTAATCGAAGTTGAGTTGAATTTGAAGTTGAAATTGAAGTTGAAATTGAAGTTTAAATTGAAGTTGAATTTGAAGTTGAAGTTGAAGTTGAAGTTGAAGTTGAAGTTGAAGTTGAAGTTGAAGTTGAAGTCTAAGTTGATGTTGAAATTGAAGTTGAAATTGAAGTTAAAATTGAAGTTGAAGTTGAAATTGAAATTGATGTTGAAATTGAAATTGAAATTAAAGTTAAAATCGAAGTTGAGATTGAAGTTGAAATCGAAGTTGAAGTTGAAATTGAAGTTGAAATTGAAGTTGAAATTGAAGTTGAAATTGAAGTTAAAATTGATGTTGAAATTGAAGTTGAAATTGAAGTTGAAATTGAAGTTTAAATTGAAGTTTAAATTGAAGTTTAAATTGAAGTTGAAGTTGAAGTTGAGATTGAAGTTAAACTTGATGTTGAAATTGAAGTTGAAATTGAAGTTGAAATTGAAGTTGAAATTGAAGTTGAAATTGAAGTTGAAATTGAAGTTGAAATTGAAGTTGAAATTGAAGTTGAAATTGAAGTTGAAATTGAAGTTGAAATTGAAGTTGAAATTGAAGTTGAAATTGAAGTTAAAATTGATGTTGAAATTGAAGTTGAAATTGAAGTTGAAATTGAAGTTGAAATTGATGTTTAAATTGAAGTTTAAATTGAAGTTGAAGTTGAAGTTGAGATTGAAGTTAAACTTGATGTTGAAATTGAAGTTGAAATTGAAGTTGAAATTGAAGTTGAAATTGAAGTTGAAGTTGAAATTGAAGTTTAAATTGAAGTTTAAATTGAAGTTGAAGTTGAAGTTGAAATTGAAGTTAAAATTGAAGTTAAAATTGAAGTTGAGATTGAAGTTGAAATTGAAGTTGAATTTGAAATTGAAGTTTAAATTAAGTTAAAATTGAAGTTGAAATCGAAGTTGAAATTGGGAAGTTGAAGTTGAAAGTTGAAATTGAAGTTAAAATTGATGTTGAAATTGAAGTTGAAATTGAAGTTGAAATTGAAGTTGAAATTGATGTTTAAATTGAAGTTTAAATTGAAGTTGAAGTTGAAGTTGAGATTGAAGTTAAACTTGATGTTGAAATTGAAGTTGAAATTGAAGTTGAAATTGAAGTTGAATTTCAAGTTGAAGTTGAAGTTAAAGTTGAAGTTGAAGTTAAAGTTGAAGTTGAAGTTGAAATTGAAGTTGAAATTGAAGTTGAAATTGAAGTTGAAATTGAAGTTGAAATTGAAGTTGAAATTGAAGTTGAAATTGAAGTTGAAATTGAAGTTGAAATTGAAGTTGAAATTGAAGTTGAAATTGAAGTTAAAATTGATGTTGAAATTGAAGTTGAAATTGAAGTTGAAATTGAAGTTGAAATTGATGTTTAAATTGAAGTTTAAATTGAAGTTGAAGTTGAAGTTGAGATTGAAGTTAAACTTGATGTTGAAATTGAAGTTGAAATTGAAGTTGAAATTGAAGTTGAAATTGAAGTTGAAGTTGAAATTGAAGTTTAAATTGAAGTTTAAATTGAAGTTGAAGTTGAAGTTGAAGTTGAAGTTGAAGTTGAAGTTGAAGTTGAAGTTGAAGTTGAAGTTGAAGTCTAAGTTGATGTTGAAATTGAAGTTGAAATTGAAGTTAAAATTGAAGTTGAAGTTGAAATTGAAATTGATGTTGAAATTGAAATTGAAATTAAAGTTAAAATCGAAGTTGAGATTGAAGTTGAAATCGAAGTTGAAGTTGAAATTGAAGTTGAAATTGAAGTTGAAATTGAAGTTGAAATTGAAGTTAAAATTGATGTGAAATTGAAGTTGAAATTGAAGTTGAAATTGAAGTTTAAATTGAAGTTTAAATTGAAGTTTAAATTGAAGTTGAAGTTGAAGTTGAGATTGAAGTTAAACTTGATGTTGAAATTGAAGTTGAAATTGAAGTTGAAATTGAAGTTGAAATTGAAGTTGAAATTGAAGTTGAAATTGAAGTTGAAATTGAAGTTGAAATTGAAGTTGAAATTGAAGTTGAAATTGAAGTTGAAATTGAAGTTGAAATTGAAGTTGAAATTGAAGTTGAAATTGAAGTTGAAATTGAAGTTGAAATTGAAGTTGAAATTGAAGTTGAAATTGAAGTTGAAATTGAAATTAAAATTATTAAAATTGAAGTTGAGATTGAAGTTGTAATCGAAGTTGAGTTGAATTTGAAGTTGAAATTGAAGTTGAAATTGAAGTTTAAATTGAAGTTGAATTTGAAGTTGAAGTTGAAGTTGAAGTTGAAGTTGAAGTTGAAGTTGAAGTTGAAGTTGAAGTCTAAGTTGATGTTGAAATTGAAGTTGAAATTGAAGTTAAAATTGAAGTTGAAGTTGAAATTGAAATTGATGTTGAAATTGAAATTGAAATTAAAGTTAAAATCGAAGTTGAGATTGAAGTTGAAATCGAAGTTGAAGTTGAAATTGAAGTTGAAATTGAAGTTGAAATTGAAGTTGAAATTGAAGTTAAAATTGATGTTGAAATTGAAGTTGAAATTGAAGTTGAAATTGAAGTTTAAATTGAAGTTTAAATTGAAGTTTAAATTGAAGTTGAAGTTGAAGTTGAGATTGAAGTTAAACTTGATGTTGAAATTGAAGTTGAAATTGAAGTTGAAATTGAAGTTGAAATTGAAGTTGAAATTGAAGTTGAAATTGAAGTTGAAATTGAAGTTGAAATTGAAGTTGAAATTGAAGTTGAAATTGAAGTTGAAATTGAAGTTGAAATTGAAGTTGAAATTGAAGTTGAAATTGAAGTTGAAATTGAAGTTGAAATTGAAGTTGAAATTGAAGTTGAAATTGAAGTTGAAATTGAAATTAAAATTAAAGTTAAAATTGAAGTTGAGATTGAAGTTGTAATCGAAGTTGAGTTGAATTTGAAGTTGAAATTGAAGTTGAAATTGAAGTTTAAATTGAAGTTGAATTTGAAGTTGAAGTTGAAGTTGAAGTTGAAGTTGAAGTTGAAGTTGAAGTTGAAGTTGAAGTCTAAGTTGATGTTGAAATTGAAGTTGAAATTGAAGTTAAAATTGAAGTTGAAGTTGAAATTGAAATTGATGTTGAAATTGAAATTGAAATTAAAGTTAAAATCGAAGTTGAGATTGAAGTTGAAATCGAAGTTGAAGTTGAAATTGAAGTTGAAATTGAAGTTGAAATTGAAGTTGAAATTGAAGTTAAAATTGATGTTGAAATTGAAGTTGAAATTGAAGTTGAAATTGAAGTTTAAATTGAAGTTTAAATTGAAGTTTAAATTGAAGTTGAAGTTGAAGTTGAGATTGAAGTTAAACTTGATGTTGAAATTGAAGTTGAAATTGAAGTTGAAATTGAAGTTGAAATTGAAGTTGAAATTGAAGTTGAAATTGAAGTTGAAATTGAAGTTGAAATTGAAGTTGAAATTGAAGTTGAAATTGAAGTTGAAATTGAAGTTGAAATTGAAGTTAAAATTGATGTTGAAATTGAAGTTGAAATTGAAGTTGAAATTGAAGTTGAAATTGATGTTTAAATTGAAGTTTAAATTGAAGTTGAAGTTGAAGTTGAGATTGAAGTTAAACTTGATGTTGAAATTGAAGTTGAAATTGAAGTTGAAATTGAAGTTGAAATTGAAGTTGAAGTTGAAATTGAAGTTTAAATTGAAGTTTAAATTGAAGTTGAAGTTGAAGTTGAAATTGAAGTTAAAATTGAAGTTAAAATTGAAGTTGAGATTGAAGTTGAAATTGAAGTTGAATTTGAAATTGAAGTTTAAATTAAAGTTAAAATTGAAGTTGAAATCGAAGTTGAAATTGAAGTTGAAGTTGAAATTGAAGTTGAAATTGAAGTTAAAATTGATGTTGAAATTGAAGTTGAAATTGAAGTTGAAATTGAAGTTGAAATTGATGTTTAAATTGAAGTTTAAATTGAAGTTGAAGTTGAAGTTGAGATTGAAGTTAAACTTGATGTTGAAATTGAAGTTGAAATTGAAGTTGAAATTGAAGTTGAATTTCAAGTTGAAGTTGAAGTTAAAGTTGAAGTTGAAGTTAAAGTTGAAGTTGAAGTTGAAATTGAAGTTGAAATTGAAGTTGAAATTGAAGTTGAAATTGAAGTTGAAATTGAAGTTGAAATTGAAGTTGAAATTGAAGTTGAAATTGAAGTTGAAATTGAAGTTGAAATTGAAGTTGAAATTGAAGTTAAAATTGATGTTGAAATTGAAGTTGAAATTGAAGTTGAAATTGAAGTTGAAATTGATGTTTAAATTGAAGTTTAAATTGAAGTTGAAGTTGAAGTTGAGATTGAAGTTAAACTTGATGTTGAAATTGAAGTTGAAATTGAAGTTGAAATTGAAGTTGAAATTGAAGTTGAAGTTGAAATTGAAGTTTAAATTGAAGTTTAAATTGAAGTTGAAGTTGAAGTTGAAATTGAAGTTAAAATTGAAGTTAAAATTGAAGTTGAGATTGAAGTTGAAATTGAAGTTGAATTTGAAATTGAAGTTTAAATTAAAGTTAAAATTGAAGTTGAAATCGAAGTTGAAATTGAAGTTGAAGTTGAAATTGAAGTTGAAATTGAAGTTAAAATTGATGTTGAAATTGAAGTTGAAATTGAAGTTGAAATTGAAGTTGAAATTGATGTTTAAATTGAAGTTTAAATTGAAGTTGAAGTTGAAGTTGAGATTGAAGTTAAACTTGATGTTGAAATTGAAGTTGAAATTGAAGTTGAAATTGAAGTTGAATTTCAAGTTGAAGTTGAAGTTAAAGTTGAAGTTGAAGTTAAAGTTGAAGTTGAAGTTGAAATTGAAGTTGAAATTGAAGTTGAAATTGAAGTTGAAATTGAAGTTGAAATTGAAGTTGAAATTGAAGTTGAAATTGAAGTTTGAATTGAAGTTAAAATTAAAGTTGAAATTAAAGTTGAGATTGAAGTTGAAATTGAAGTTGAAATTGAAGTTGAACTTCAAGTTAAAATTGAAGTTGAAGTTAAAGTTGAAGTTAAAGTTGAAGTTAAAGTTGAAGTTAAAGTTGAAGTTGGACTTGAAGATGAAGTTGAAGTTGAAGTTAAGTTTGAAATTGAAGTTGAAGTTGAAATCGAAGTTGAAATTGAAGTTGAAATTGAAGTTGAATTTGAAATTGAAGTTGAAATTGAAGTTGAAATTGAAGTTGAAATTGAAGTTGAAATTGAAGTTGAAATTTAAATTAAAAGTAAAGTTGAAATTGAAGTTGAAATTGAAGTTGAAATTGAAGTTGAAATTGAAGTTTAAATTAAAGTTGAAATTGAAGTTGAAATTGAAGTTGAAATTGAAGTTGAAGTTGAAATTGAAATTGAAGTTGAAATTGAAATTGAAATTAAAGTTAAAATTGAAGTTGATATTGAAGTTGTAATCGAAGTTGAAGTTGAAATTGAAGTTGAAATTGAAGTTTAAATTGAAGTTTAAATTGAAGTTAAAATTGAAGTTAAAATTGAAGTTGAAATTGAAGTTGAACTTCAAGTTGAAGTTGAAATTGAAAGTGAAGTTGAAATTGAAATTGAAATTGAAGTTGAACATTATGTTAAAATTGAAGTTGAAGTTGAAGTTGAAGTTAAAGTTGAAGTTGAAGTTACAGTTAAAGTTGAAGTTGAAATTGAAGTTGAAATTGAAGTTGAAATTGAAGTTGAAATTGAAGTTGAAATTGAAGTTGAAGTTGAAATTTAAATTGAAGTTGAAATTGAAATTGAAATTAAAGTTAAAACTGAAGTTGAGATTGAATTTGAAATCGAAGTTGAAGTTGAAATTGAAGTTTAAATTGAAGTTTAAATTGAAGTTGAAGTTGAAGTTGAAATTGAAGTTAAAATTGAAGTTAAAATTGAAGTTGAGATTGAAGTTGAAATTGAAGTTGAAGTTGAAATTGAAGTTTAAATTAAAGTTAAAATTGAAGTTGAAATCGAAGTTGAAATTGAAATTGAAGTTGAAATTGAAGTTGAAATTGAAGTTAAAATTGATGTTGAAATTGAAGTTGAAATTGAAGTTGAAATTGAAGTTGAAATTGATGTTTAAATTAAAGTTTAAATTGAAGTTGAAGTTGAAGTTGAGATTGAAGTTAAACTTGATGTTGAAATTGAAGTTGAAATTGAAGTTGAAATTGAAGTTGAAATTGAAGTTGAAATTGAAGTTGAAATTGAAGTTGAAATTGAAGTTGAAATTGAAGTTGAAATTGAAGTTGAAATTGAAGTTGAAATTGAAGTTGAAATTGAAGTTGAAATTGAAGTTGAAATTGAAGTTGAAATTGAAGTTGAAATTGAAGTTGAAATTGAAGTTGAAATTGAAGTTGAAATTGAAATTAAAATTAAAGTTAAAATTGAAGTTGAGATTGAAGTTGTAATCGAAGTTGAGTTGAATTTGAAGTTGAAATTGAAGTTGAAATTGAAGTTTAAATTGAAGTTGAATTTGAAGTTGAAGTTGAAGTTGAAGTTGAAGTTGAAGTTGAAGTCTAAGTTGATGTTGAAATTGAAGTTGAAATTGAAGTTAAAATTGAAGTTGAAATTGAAGTTAAATTTGATGTTGAAATTGAAGTTGAACTTCAATTTAAAATTGAAGTTGAAGTTGAAGTTGAAGTTGAAGTTAAAGTTGAAGTTGAAGTTAAAGTTGAAGTTGAAATTGAAGTTGAAATTGAAGTTGAAATTGAAGTTGAAATCGAAGTTGAAATTGAAGTTGAAGTTGAAATTGAAGTAGAAATTGAAGTTGAAATTGAAGTTGAAATTGAAGTAGAAATTGAAGTTGAAATTGAAGTTGAATTTGAAGTTGAAATTGAAGTTGAAATTGAAGTAGAAATTGAAGTTGAAATTGAAGTTGAAATTGAAGTTGAAATTGAAGTTGAAATTAAAGTTGAAATTGATGTTGAGATTGAAGTTGAAATTGAAGTTGAAATTGAAGTTGAAGTTAAAGTTGAAGTTTGAAGTTGAAATTAAAGTTGAAATTGAAGTTGAAATTGAAGTTGAAATTGAAGTTGAAATTGAATTTAAAATTGAAGTTGAAATTGAAGTTGAAATTGAAATTGAAATTGAAGTTGAAATTGAAGTTAAAATAGAAGTTGAAATTAAAGTTGAAATTAAAGTTGAAATTGAAGTTGAAACTGAAGTTGAATTTTAAATTGAAATTGCAGTTGAAATTGAAGTTGAAATTGAAGTTGAAATTGAAGTTGAAATTGAAGTTGAAATTGAAGTTGAAATTGAAGTTGAAATTGAAGTTGAAATTGAAGTTGAAATTGAAGTTGAAATTGAAGTTGAAATTGAAGTTGAAATTGAAGTTGAAATTGAAGTTGAAATTGAAGTTGAAATTGAAGTTGAAATTGAAATTAAAATTAAAGTTAAAATTGAAGTTGAGATTGAAGTTGTAATCGAAGTTGAAGTTGAAATTGAAGTTGAAATTGAAGTTGAAATTGAAGTTGAAATTGAAGTTTAAATTGAAGTTTAAATTGAAGTTTAAATTGAAGTTTAAATTGAAGTTTAAATTGAAGTTTAAATTGAAGTTTAAATTGAAGTTGAAATTGAAGTTAAAATTGAAGTTGAAATTGAAGTTGAAATTGAAGTTGAACTTCAAGTTGAAATTGAAGTTGAACTTGAAGTTAAAATTGAAGTAGAAATTGAAGTTGAGATTGAAGTTGAAATTGAAGTTGAAATCAAAGTTGAAATTGAAGTTGAAATTGAAGTTGAAATTGAAGTTAAAATTGAAGTTAAAATTGAAGTTGAAGTTGAAATTGAAATTGAATTTGAAATAGAAGTTGAAATTGAAATTGAAATTAAAGTTAAAATTGAAGTTGAGATTAAAGTTGAACTTCAGTTGAAATTGAAGTTGAACTTCAAGTTAAAATTGAAGTTGAAGTTGAAGTTGAAGTTAAAGTTGAAGTTAAAGTTGAAGTTGAAATTGAAGTTGAAATTGAAGTTGAAATTGAAGTTGAAATTGAAGTTGAAATTGAAGTTGAATTTCAAGTTGAAGTTGAAGTTAAAGTTGAAGTTGAAGTTAAAGTTGAAGTTGAAGTTGAAATTGAAGTTGAAATTGAAGTTGAAATTGAAGTTGAAATTGAAGTTGAAATTGAAGTTGAAGTTGAAATTGAAGTTTGAATTGAAGTTAAAATTAAAGTTGAAATTAAAGTTGAGATTGAAGTTGAAATTGAAGTTGAAGTTAAAGTTGAAGTTGAAGTTGAATTTGAAGTTGAATTTGAAGTTGAAGTTGAAGTTGAAGTTGAAGTTGAAATTGAAGTTGAAGTTGAAGTTGAAGTTGAAGTTGAATTTGAAATTGAAGTTGAAGTTGAAGTTGAAGTTGAAGTTGAAGTTGAATTTTAAGTTGAAGTTGAAGTTGAAGTTGAAGTTGAAATCTAAGTTGATGTTGAAGTTGAAATTAAAGTTGAAATTGATGTTGAGATTGAAGTTGAAATTGAAGTTGAAATTGAAGTTGAAGTTAAAGTTGAAGTTTGAAGTTGAAATTAAAGTTGAAATTGAAGTTGAAATTGAAGTTGAAATTGAAGTTGAAATTGAATTTAAAATTGAAATTGAAATTGAAGTTGAAATTGAAATTGAAATTGAAGTTGAAATTGAAGTTAAAATAGAAGTTGAAATTAAAGTTGAAATTAAAGTTGAAATTGAAGTTGAAACTGAAGTTGAATTTTAAATTGAAATTGCAGTTGAAATTGAAGTTGAAATTGAAGTTGAAATTGAAGTTGAAATTGAAGTTGAAATTGAAGTTGAAATTGAAGTTCAAATTGAAGTTGAAATTGAAGTTGAAATTGAAGTTGAAATTGAAGTTGAAATTGAAGTTGAAATTGAAGTTGAAATTGAAGTTGAAATTGAAGTTGAAATTGAAGTTGAAATTGAAATTAAAATTAAAGTTAAAATTGAAGTTGAGATTGAAGTTGTAATCGAAGTTGAAGTTGAAATTGAAGTTGAAATTGAAGTTGAAATTGAAGTTTAAATTGAAGTTTAAATTGAAGTTTAAATTGAAGTTTAAATTGAAGTTTAAATTGAAGTTTAAATTGAAGTTTAAATTGAAGTTGAAATTGAAGTTAAAATTGAAGTTGAAATTGAAGTTGAAATTGAAGTTGAACTTCAAGTTGAAATTGAAGTTGAACTTGAAGTTAAAATTGAAGTAGAAATTGAAGTTGAGATTGAAGTTGAAATTGAAGTTGAAATCAAAGTTGAAATTGAAGTTGAAATTGAAGTTGAAATTGAAGTTAAAATTGAAGTTAAAATTGAAGTTGAAGTTGAAATTGAAATTGAATTTGAAATAGAAGTTGAAATTGAAATTGAAATTAAAGTTAAAATTGAAGTTGAGATTGAAGTTGAACTTCAGTTGAAATTGAAGTTGAACTTCAAGTTAAAATTGAAGTTGAAGTTGAAGTTGAAGTTAAAGTTGAAGTTAAAGTTGAAGTTGAAATTGAAGTTGAAATTGAAGTTGAAATTGAAGTTGAAATTGAAGTTGAAATTGAAGTTGAATTTCAAGTTGAAGTTGAAGTTAAAGTTGAAGTTGAAGTTAAAGTTGAAGTGGAAGTTGAAATTGAAGTTGAAATTGAAGTTGAAATTGAAGTTGAAATTGAAGTTGAAATTGAAGTTGAAGTTGAAATTGAAGTTTGAATTGAAGTTAAAATTAAAGTTGAAATTAAAGTTGAGATTGAAGTTGAAATTGAAGTTGAAGTTAAAGTTGAAGTTGAAGTTGAATTTGAAGTTGAATTTGAAGTTGAAGTTGAAGTTGAAGTTGAAGTTGAAATTGAAGTTGAAGTTGAAGTTGAAGTTGAAGTTGAATTTGAAATTGAAGTTAAAGTTGAAGTTGAAGTTGAAGTTGAAGTTGAATTTTAAGTTGAAGTTGAAGTTGAAGTTGAAGTTGAAATCTAAGTTGATGTTGAAGTTGAAGTTGAATTTGAAGTTGAAGTTGAAGTTGAAGTTGAAGTTGAAGTTGAAGTTGAAGTTGAATTTGAAGTTGAAGTTGAAGTTGAAATTGAATTTTAAGTTGAAGTTGAAGTTGAAGTTGAATTTGAAGTTGAAGTTGAAGTTGACGTTGAATTTGAAATTGAAGTTGAAGTTGATGTTGAAGTTAAGTAAAAGTTGAAGTTGAAGTTGAAGTTGAAGTTGAAGTTGAATTTGAAGTTGAATTTAAAGTGAAAGTTTAAGTTGAAGTTTAAGTTAAAGTTGAAGTTAAGTAAAAGATGAAGTTGAAGTTGAAGTTGAAATTGAAGTTGAAGTTGAAATTGAAATTGAAGTTGAAGTTGAAGTTGAAGTTGAAGTTAAGTAAATGTTTAAGTTGATGTTGAAGTTGAATTTTAAGTTGAAGTTGAAGTTGAATTTGAAGTTGAATTTGAAGTTGAAGTTAAGTAAAAGTTGAAGTTGATGTTGATGTTGAAGTTGAAGTTAAAGTTGAAGTTGAATTTTAAGTTGAAGTTGAAGTTGAAGTTGAAGTCTAAGTTGATGTTGAAGTTGAAGTTGAATTTGAAGTTGAAGTTGAAGTTGAAGTTGAAGTTGAAGTTGAAGTTGAAGTTGAATTTGAAGTTGAAGTTGAAGTTGAAATTGAATTTTAAGTTGAAATTGAAATTGAAGTTAAAATTGATGTTGAAATTGAAGTTGAAGTTGAAATTGAAGTTTAAATTGAAGTTTAAATTGAAGTTTAAATTGAAGTTGAAATTGAAGTTTAAATTGAAGTTTAAATTGAAGCTTAAATTGAATTTGAAATAGAAGTTGAAATTGAAATTGAAATTAAAGTTAAAATTGAAGTTGAACTTCAAGTTAAAATTGAAGTTGAAGTTGAAGTTGAAGTTAAAGTTGAAGTTGAAGTTGAGATTGAAGTTGAAATTGAAGTTGAAATTGAAGTTGAAATTGAAGTTGAAATTGAAGTTGAAATTGAAGTTAAAATTGAAGTTGAAGTTGAAATTGAAATTGAAGTTAAAATTGATGTTGAAATTGAAGTTGAAGTTGAAATTGAAGTTTAAATTGAAGTTTAAATTGAAGTTTAAATTGAAGTTGAAATTGAAGTTGAAATTGAAGTAGAAATTGAAGTTAAAATTGAAGTTGAAATTGAAGTTGAAATTGAAGTTGAACTTGAAGTTGAAATTGAAGTTAAAATTGAAGTTGAAATTAAAGTTGAAATTGAAGTTGAAATTGAAGTTGAAATTGAAGTTGAAATTGAAGTTGAAATTGAAGTTTAAATTGAATTTTAAATTGAAGTTTAAATTGAAGTTTAAATTGAAGTTAAAATTGAAGTTGAAATTGAAGTTGAACTTCAAGTTGAAATTGAAGTTGAACTTGAAGTTAAAATTGAAGTTTAAGTTGAAGTTGAAATTGAAGTTTGAATTGAAGTTAAAATTAAAGTTGAAATTAAAGTTGAGATTGAAGTTGAAATTGAAGTTGAAGTTAAAGTTGAAGTTGAAGTTGAATTTGAAGTTGAATTTGAAGTTGAAGTTGAAGTTGAAGTTGAAGTTGAAATTGAAGTTGAAGTTGAAGTTGAAGTTGAAGTTGAATTTGAAATTGAAGTTGAAGTTGAAGTTGAAGTTGAAGTTGAAGTTGAATTTTAAGTTGAAGTTGAAGTTGAAGTTGAAGTTGAAATCTAAGTTGATGTTGAAGTTGAAGTTGAATTTGAAGTTGAAGTTGAAGTTGAAGTTGAAGTTGAAGTTGAAGTTGAATTTGAAGTTGAAGTTGAAGTTGAAATTGAATTTTAAGTTGAAATTGAAGTTGAACTTCAAGTTAAAATTGAAGTTGAAGTTAAAGTTGAAGTTAAAGTTGAAGTTAAAGTTGAAGTTAAAGTTGAAGTTAAAGTTGAAGTTAAAGTTGAAGTTAAAGTTGAAGTTAAAGTTGAAGTTAAAGTTGAAGTTGGACTTGAAGATGAAGTTGAAGTTGAAGTTAAGTTTGAAATTGAAGTTGAAGTTGAAATCAAAGTTGAAATTGAAGTTGAAATTGAAGTTGAATTTGAAATTGAAGTTGAAATTGAAGTTGAAATTGAAGTTGAAATTGAAGTTGAAATTGAAGTTGAAATTGAAGTTGAAATTGAAGTTGAAATTGAAGTTGAAATTTAAATTAAAAGTAAAGTTGAAATTGAAGTTGAAATTGAAGTTGAAATTGAAGTTGAAATTGAAGTTGAAATTGAAGTTGAAATTGAAGTTGAACTTCAAGTTAAAATTGAAGTTGAAGTTGAAGTTGAAGTAAAAGTTGAAGTTGAAGTTAAAGTTGAAGTTGAAGTTGAAATTAAAGTTGACATTGAAGTTGAAATTGAAGTTGAAATTGAAGTTGAAATTGAAGTTGAAGTTGAAGTTGAAATTGAAGTTGAAATTGAAGTTGAAATTGAAGTTAAAATTGATGTTGAAATTGAAGTTGAAATTGAAGTTGAAATTGAAGTTGAAATTAAAGTTAAAATTGAAGTTGAAATTGAAGTTGAAATTGAAGTTGAAATTAAAGTTGAAATTGATGTTGAAATTGAAGTTGAAATTGAAGTTGAAATTGAAGTTTAAATTGAAGTTTAAATTGAAGCTTAAATTGAATTTGAAATAGAAGTTGAAATTGAAATTGAAATTAAAGTTAAAATTGAAGTTGAACTTCAAGTTAAAATTGAAGTTGAAGTTGAAGTTGAAGTTAAAGTTGAAGTTGAAGTTAAAGTTGAAGTTGAAGTTGAAGTTGAATTTGAAGTTGAAATTGAAGTTGAAATTGAAGTTGAAATTGAAGTTAAAATTGAAGTTGAAGTTGAAATTGAAATTGAAGTTAAAATTGATGTTGAAATTGAAGTTGAAATTGAAATTGAAGTTGAATTTGAAGTTGAAATTGAAGTTGAAATTGAAGTTGAAATTGAAGTTAAAATTGAAGTTGAAGTTGAAATTGAAATTGAAGTTAAAATTGATGTTGAAATTGAAGTTGAAGTTGAAATTGAAGTTTAAATTGAAGTTTAAATTGAAGTTTAAATTGAAGTTGAAATTGAAGTTGAAATTGAAGTAGAAATTGAAGTTAAAATTGAAGTTGAAATTGAAGTTGAAATTGAAGTTGAACTTGAAGTTGAAATTGAAGTTAAAATTGAAGTTGAAATTAAAGTTGAAATTGAAGTTGAAATTGAAGTTGAAATTGAAGTTGAAATTGAAGTTGAAATTGAAGTTGAAATTGAAGTTTAAATTGAATTTTAAATTGAAGTTTAAATTGAAGTTTAAATTGAAGTTAAAATTGAAGTTGAAATTGAAGTTGAACTTCAAGTTGAAATTGAAGTTGAACTTGAAGTTAAAATTGAAGTTTAAGTTGAAGTTGAAATTGAAGTTTGAATTGAAGTTAAAATTAAAGTTGAAATTAAAGTTGAGATTGAAGTTGAAATTGAAGTTGAAGTTAAAGTTGAAGTTGAAGTTGAATTTGAAGTTGAATTTGAAGTTGAAGTTGAAGTTGAAGTTGAAGTTGAAGTTGAAATTGAAGTTGAAGTTGAAGTTGAAGTTGAAGTTGAATTTGAAATTGAAGTTGAAGTTGAAGTTGAAGTTGAAGTTGAAGTTGAATTTTAAGTTGAAGTTGAAGTTGAAGTTGAAGTTGAAATCTAAGTTGATGTTGAAGTTGAAGTTGAATTTGAAGTTGAAGTTGAAGTTGAAGTTGAAGTTGAAGTTGAAGTTGAATTTGAAGTTGAAGTTGAAGTTGAAATTGAATTTTAAGTTGAAGTTGAAGTTGAAGTTGAATTTGAAGTTGAAGTTGAAGTTGACGTTGAATTTGAAATTGAAGTTGAAGTTGATGTTGAAGTTAAGTAAAAGTTGAAGTTGAAGTTGAAGTTGAAGTTGAAGTTGAATTTGAAGTTGAATTTAAAGTGAAAGTTGAAGTTGAAGTTTAAGTTAAAGTTGAAGTTAAGTAAAAGAAGAAGTTGAAGTTGAAGTTGAAATTGAAGTTGAAGTTGAAGTTGAAATTGAAGTTGAAGTTGAAGTTGAAGTTGAAGTTAAGTAAAAGTTTAAGTTGATGTTGAAGTTGAATTTTAAGTTGAAGTTGAAGTTGAATTTGAAGTTGAATTTGAAGTTGAAGTTAAGTAAAAGTTGAAGTTGATGTTGATGTTAAAGTTGAAGTTAAAGTTGAAGTTGAATTTTAAGTTGAAGTTGAAGTTGAAGTTGAAGTCTAAGTTGATGTTGAAGTTAAAGTTGAATTTGAAGTTGAAGTTGAAGTTGAAGTTGAAGTTGAAGTTGAAGTTGAAGTTGAATTTGAAGTTGAAGTTGAAGTTGAAATTGAATTTTAAGTTGAAATTGAAATTGAAGTTAAAATTGATGTTGAAATTGAAGTTGAAGTTGAAATTGAAGTTTAAATTGAAGTTTAAATTGAAGTTTAAATTGAAGTTGAAATTGAAGTTGAAATTGAAGTAGAAATTGAAGTTAAAATTGAAGTTGAAATTGAAGTTGAAATTGAAGTTGAACTTGAAGTTGAAATTGAAGTTTAAGTTGAAGTTGAAATTGAAGTTTGAATTGAAGTTAAAATTAAAGTTGAAATTAAAGTTGAGATTGAAGTTGAAATTGAAGTTGAAATTGAAGTTGAAATTGAAGTTGAAATTGAAGTTAAAATTGAAGTTGAAGTTGAAATTGAAATTAAAGTTAAAATTGATGTTGAAATTGAAGTTGAAGTTGAAATTGAAGTTTAAATTGAAGTTTAAATTGAAGTTTAAATTGAAGTTGAAATTGAAGTTGAAATTGAAGTAGAAATTGAAGTTAAAATTGAAGTTGAAATTGAAGTTGAAATTGAAGTTGAACTTGAAGTTGAAATTGAAGTTAAAATTGAAGTTGAAATTAAAGTTGAAATTGAAGTTGAAATTGAAGTTGAAATTGAAGTTGAAATTGAAGTTGAAATTGAAATTTAAATTGAATTTTAAATTGAAGTTTAAATTGAAGTTTAAATTGAAGTTAAAATTGAAGTTGAAATTGAAGTTGAACTTCAAGTTGAAATTGAAGTTGAACTTGAAGTTAAAATTGAAGTTTAAGTTGAAGTTGAAATTGAAGTTTGAATTGAAGTTAAAATTAAAGTTGAAATTAAAGTTGAGATTGAAGTTGAAATTGAAGTTGAAGTTAAATTTGAAGTTGAAGTTGAATTTGAAGTTGAATTTGAAGTTGAAGTTGAAGTTGAAGTTGAAGTTGAAATTGAAGTTGAAGTTGAAGTTGAAGTTGAAGTTGAATTTGAAATTGAAGTTGAAGTTGAAGTTGAAGTTGAAGTTGAAGTTGAATTTTAAGTTGAAGTTGAAGTTGAAGTTGAAGTTGAAATCTAAGTTGATGTTGAAGTTGAAGTTGAATTTGAAGTTGAAGTTGAAGTTGAAGTTGAAGTTGAAGTTGAAGTTGAATTTGAAGTTGAAGTTGAAGTTGAAATTGAATTTTAAGTTGAAGTTGAAGTTGAAGTTGAATTTGAAGTTGAAGTTGAAGTTGACGTTGAATTTGAAATTGAAGTTGAAGTTGATGTTGAAGTTAAGTAAAAGTTGAAGTTGAAGTTGAAGTTGAAGTTGAAGTTGAATTTGAAGTTGAATTTAAAGTGAAAGTTGAAGTTGAAGTTTAAGTTAAAGTTGAAGTTAAGTAAAAGATGAAGTTGAAGTTGAAGTTGAAATTGAAGTTGAAGTTGAAGTTGAAATTGAAGTTGAAGTTGAAGTTGAAGTTGAAGTTAAGTAAAAGTTTAAGTTGATGTTGAAGTTGAATTTTAAGTTGAAGTTGAAGTTGAATTTGAAGTTGAATTTGAAGTTGAAGTTAAGTAAAAGTTGAAGTTGATGTTGATGTTAAAGTTGAAGTTAAAGTTGAAGTTGAATTTTAAGTTGAAGTTGAAGTTGAAGTTGAAGTCTAAGTTGATGTTGAAGTTGAAGTTGAATTTGAAGTTGAAGTTGAAGTTGAAGTTGAAGTTGAAGTTGAAGTTGAAGTTGAATTTGAAGTTGAAGTTGAAGTTGAAATTGAATTTTAAGTTGAAATTGAAATTGAAGTTAAAATTGATGTTGAAATTGAAGTTGAAGTTGAAATTGAAGTTTAAATTGAAGTTTAAATTGAAGTTTAAATTGAAGTTGAAATTGAAGTTGAAATTGAAGTAGAAATTGAAGTTAAAATTGAAGTTGAAATTGAAGTTGAAATTGAAGTTGAACTTGAAGTTGAAATTGAAGTTTAAGTTGAAGTTGAAATTGAAGTTTGAATTGAAGTTAAAATTAAAGTTGAAATTAAAGTTGAGATTGAAGTTGAAATTGAAGTTGAAATTGAAGTTGAAATTGAAGTTGAAATTGAAGTTGAAATTGAAGTTTAAATTGAATTTTAAATTGAAGTTTAAATTGAAGTTTAAATTGAAGTTAAAATTGAAGTTGAAATTGAAGTTGAACTTCAAGTTGAAATTGAAGTTGAACTTGAAGTTAAAATTGAAGTTTAAGTTGAAGTTGAAATTGAAGTTTGAATTGAAGTTAAAATTAAAGTTGAAATTAAAGTTGAGATTGAAGTTGAAATTGAAGTTGAAGTTAAAGTTGAAGTTGAAGTTGAATTTGAAGTTGAATTTGAAGTTGAAGTTGAAGTTGAAGTTGAAGTTGAAATTGAAGTTGAAGTTGAAGTTGAAGTTGAAGTTGAATTTGAAATTGAAGTTGAAGTTGAAGTTGAAGTTGAAGTTGAAGTTGAATTTTAAGTTGAAGTTGAAGTTGAAGTTGAAGTTGAAATCTAAGTTGATGTTGAAGTTGAAGTTGAATTTGAAGTTGAAGTTGAAGTTGAAGTTGAAGTTGAAGTTGAAGTTGAATTTGAAGTTGAAGTTGAAGTTGAAATTGAATTTTAAGTTGAAGTTGAAGTTGAAGTTGAATTTGAAGTTGAAGTTGAAGTTGACGTTGAATTTGAAATTGAAGTTGAAGTTGAAGTTGAATTTGAAGTTGAATTTAAAGTGAAAGTTGAAGTTGAAGTTTAAGTTAAAGTTGAAGTTAAGTAAAAGATGAAGTTGAAGTTGAAGTTGAAATTGAAGTTGAAGTTGAAGTTGAAATTGAAGTTGAAGTTGAAGTTGAAGTTGAAGTTAAGTAAAAGTTTAAGTTGATGTTGAAGTTGAATTTTAAGTTGAAGTTGAAGTTGAATTTGAAGTTGAATTTGAAGTTGAAGTTAAGTAAAAGTTGAAGTTGATGTTGATGTTGAAGTTGAAGTTAAAGTTGAAGTTGAATTTTAAGTTGAAGTTGAAGTTGAAGTTGAAGTCTAAGTTGATGTTGAAGTTGAAGTTGAATTTGAAGTTGAAGTTGAAGTTGAAGTTGAAGTTGAAGTTGAAGTTGAATTTGAAGGTGAAGTTGAAGTTGAAATTGAATTTTAAGTTGAAGTTGAAGTTGAAGTTGAATTTGAAGTTGAAGTTGAAGTTGACATTGAATTTGAAATTGAAGTTGAAGTTGATGTTGAAGTTAAGTAAAAGTTGAAGTTGAATTTGAAGTTGAAGTTGAAGTTGAAGTTGAAGTTAAGTAAAAGTTGAAGTTGAAGTTGAAGTTGAATTTGAAGTTGAAGTTGAAGTTTAAGTTGAATTTGAGTTGAAGTTGAAGTTGAAGTTGAAGTTCGAGTTGAAGTTGAAGTTTTAGTTGAAGTTGGAGTTAAAGTTGAAATTGAAATTGAAGTTGAACTTAAAGTTGAAGTTGAAGTTAAGATTAAAATTGAAATTGAAAAAAAATTTGAAGTTGAAGTTGGAGCTAAAATTGAAGTTGAAGTTGAAGTTGAATTTTAAGTTGAAGTTGAAGTTAAGTAAAAGTTGAAGTTGAAGTTGAAGTTGAAGTTGAAGTTGAAGTTGAATTTAAAGTTGAAGTTGAAGTTGAAGTTAAGTAAAAGATGAAGTTGAAGTTGAAGTTGAATTTGAAGTTGAAGTTGAATTTGAAGTTGAAGTTGAAGTTGAAGTTGAAGTTGAAGTTGAAGTTGAAGTTGAAGTTGAAGTTGAAGTTAAGTATAAGTTGAAGTTGAAGTTGAAGTTGAACTTTAAGTTGAAGTTGAAGTTGAAGTTGAATTTCAAGTTGAATTTGAAGTTGAACTTGAAGTTGAAGTTGAAGTTGAAGTTGAAGTTGAATTTGAAGTTAAAGTTGAAGTTAAAGTTGAAGTTAAAGTTGAAGTTAAAGTTGAAGTTAAAGTTGAAGTTAAAGTTGAAGTTAAAGTTGAAGTTAAAGTTGAAGTTAAAGTTGAAGTTAAAGTTGAAGTTAAAGTTGAAGTTAAAGTTGAAGTTAAAGTTGAAGTTAAAGTTGAAGTTAAAGTTGAAGTTAAAGTTGAAGTTAAAGTTGAAGTTAAAGTTGAAGTTAAAGTTGAAGTTAAAGTTGAAGTTAAAGTTGAAGTTAAAGTTGAAGTTAAAGTTGAAGTTAAAGTTGAAGTTAAAGTTGAAGTTAAAGTTGAAGTTAAAGTTGAAGTTAAAGTTGAAGTTAAAGTTGAAGTTAAAGTTGAAGTTAAAGTTGAAGTTAAAGTTGAAGTTAAAGTTGAAGTTAAAGTTGAAGTTAAAGTTGAAGTTAAAGTTGAAGTTAAAGTTGAAGTTAAAGTTGAAGTTAAAGTTGAAGTTAAAGTTGAAGTTAAAGTTGAAGTTAAAGTTGAAGTTAAAGTTGAAGTTAAAGTTGAAGTTAAAGTTGAAGTTAAAGTTGAAGTTAAAGTTGAAGTTAAAGTTGAAGTTAAAGTTGAAGTTAAAGTTGAAGTTAAAGTTGAAGTTAAAGTTGAAGTTAAAGTTGAAGTTAAAGTTGAAGTTAAAGTTGAAGTTAAAGTTGAAGTTAAAGTTGAAGTTAAAGTTGAAGTTAAAGTTGAAGTTAAAGTTGAAGTTAAAGTTGAAGTTAAAGTTGAAGTTAAAGTTGAAGTTAAAGTTGAAGTTAAAGTTGAAGTTAAGTTGAAGTTAAAGTTGAAGTTAAAGTTGAAGTTAAAGTTGAAGTTAAAGTTGAAGTTAAAGTTGAAGTTAAAGTTGAAGTTAAAGTTGAAGTTAAAGTTGAAGTTAAGTGAAGTTTAAAGTTGAAGTTAAAGTTGAAGTTAAAGTTGAAGTTAAAGTTGAAGTTAAAGTTGAAGTTAAAGTTGAAGTTAAAGTTGAAGTTAAAGTTGAAGTTAAAGTTGAAGTTAAAGTTGAAGTTAAAGTTGAAGTTAAAGTTGAAGTTAAAGTTGAAGTTAAAGTTGAAGTTAAAGTTGAAGTTAAAGTTGAAGTTAAGTTGAAGTTAAAGTTGAAGTTAAAGTTGAAGTTAAAGTTGAAGTTAAAGTTGAAGTTAAAGTTGAAGTTAAAGTTGAAGTTAAAGTTGAAGTTAAAGTTGAAGTTAAAGTTGAAGTTAAAGTTGAAGTTAAAGTTGAAGTTAAAGTTGAAGTTAAAGTTGAAGTTAAAGTTGAAGTTAAAGTTGAAGTTAAAGTTGAAGTTAAAGTTGAAGTTAAAGTTGAAGTTAAAGTTGAAGTTAAAGTTGAAGTTAAAGTTGAAGTTAAAGTTGAAGTTAAAGTTGAAGTTAAAGTTGAAGTTAAAGTTGAAGTTAAAGTTGAAGTTAAAGTTGAAGTTAAAGTTGAAGTTAAAGTTGAAGTTAAAGTTGAAGTTAAAGTTGAAGTTAAAGTTGAAGTTAAAGTTGAAGTTAAAGTTGAAGTTAAAGTTGAAGTTAAAGTTGAAGTTAAAGTTGAAGTTAAAGTTGAAGTTAAAGTTGAAGTTAAAGTTGAAGTTAAAGTTGAAGTTAAAGTTGAAGTTAAAGTTGAAGTTAAAGTTGAAGTTAAAGTTGAAGTTAAAGTTGAAGTTAAAGTTGAAGTTAAAGTTGAAGTTAAAGTTGAAGTTAAAGTTGAAGTTAAAGTTGAAGTTAAAGTTGAAGTTAAAGTTGAAGTTAAAGTTGAAGTTAAAGTTGAAGTTAAAGTTGAAGTTAAAGTTGAAGTTAAAGTTGAAGTTAAAGTTGAAGTTAAAGTTGAAGTTAAAGTTGAAGTTAAAGTTGAAGTTAAAGTTGAAGTTAAAGTTGAAGTTAAAGTTGAAGTTAAAGTTGAAGTTAAAGTTGAAGTTAAAGTTGAAGTTAAAGTTGAAGTTAAAGTTGAAGTTAAAGTTGAAGTTAAAGTTGAAGTTAAAGTTGAAGTTAAAGTTGAAGTTAAAGTTGAAGTTAAAGTTGAAGTTAAAGTTGAAGTTAAAGTTGAAGTTAAAGTTGAAGTTAAAGTTGAAGTTAAAGTTGAAGTTAAAGTTGAAGTTAAAGTTGAAGTTAAAGTTGAAGTTAAAGTTGAAGTTAAAGTTGAAGTTAAAGTTGAAGTTAAAGTTGAAGTTAAAGTTGAAGTTAAAGTTGAAGTTAAAGTTGAAGTTAAAGTTGAAGTTAAAGTTGAAGTTAAAGTTGAAATTAAAGTTGAAGTTAAAGTTGAAGTTAAAGTTGAAGTTAAAGTTGAAGTTAAAGTTGAAGTTAAAGTTGAAGTTAAAGTTGAAGTTAAAGTTGAAGTTAAAGTTGAAGTTAAAGTTGAAGTTAAAGTTAAGTTAAAGTTGAAGTTAAAGTTGAAGTTAAAGTTGAAGTTAAAGTTGAAGTTAAAGTTGAAGTTAAAGTTGAAGTTAAAGTTGAAGTTAAAGTTGAAGTTAAAGTTGAAGTTAAAGTTGAAGTTAAAGTTGAAGTTAAAGTTGAAGTTAAAGTTGAAGTTGAAGTTGAAGTTGAAGTTGAAGTTGAAGTTGAAGTTGAAGTTGAAGTTGAAGTTGAAGTTGAAGTTGAAGTTGAAGTTGAAGTTGAAGTTGAAGTTGAAGTTAAAGTTGAAGTTAAAGTTGAAGTTAAAGTTGAAGTTAAAGTTGAAGTTAAAGTTGAAGTTAAAGTTGAAGTTAAAGTTGAAGTTAAAGTTGAATTTAATGTTGAAGTTAAAGTTGAAGTTAAAGTTGAAGTTAAAGTTGAAGTTAAAGTTGAAGTTAAAGTTGAAGTTAAAGTTGAAGTTAAAGTTGAAGTTAAAGTTGAAGTTAAAGTTGAAGTTAAGTTGAAGTTAAAGTTGAAGTTAAAGTTGAAGTTAAAGTTGAAGTTAAAGTTGAAGTTAAAGTTGAAGTTAAAGTTGAAGTTAAAGTTGAAGTTAAAGTTGAAGTTAAAGTTGAAGTTAAGTAAAAGTTGAAGTTGAAGTTGAAGTTGAATTTGAAGTTGAAGTTGAAGTTGACGTTGAATTTGAAATTGAAGTTGAAGTTGATGTTGAAGTTAAGTAAAAGTTGAAGTTGAAGTTGAAGTTGAAGTTGAAGTTGAATTTGAAGTTGAATTTAAAGTGAAAGTTGAAGTTGAAGTTTAAGTTAAAGTTGAAGTTAAGTAAAAGATGAAGTTGAAGTTGAAGTTGAAATTGAAGTTGAAGTTGAAGTTGAAATTGAAGTTGAAGTTGAAGTTGAAGTTGAAGTTAAGTAAAAGTTTAAGTTGATGTTGAAGTTGAATTTTAAGTTGAAGTTGAAGTTGAATTTGAAGTAGAATTTGAAGTTGAATTTGAAGTTGAAGTTAAGTAAAAGTTGAAGTTGATGTTGATGTTGAAGTTGAAGTTAAAGTTGAAGTTGAATTTTAAGTTGAAGTTGAAGTTGAAATTGAAGTTGAAGTCTAAGTTGATGTTGAAGTTAAAGTTGAATTTGAAGTTGAAGTTGAAGTTGAAGTTGAAGTTGAAGTTGAAGTTGAAGTTGAAGTTGAAGTTGAATTTGAAGTTGAAGTTGAAGTTGAAATTGAATTTTAAGTTGAAGTTGAAGTTAAGTAAAAGTTGAAGTTGATGTTGATGTTGAAGTTGAAGTTAAAGTTGAAGTTGAATTTTAAGTTGAAGTTGAAGTTGAAATTGAAGTTGAAGTCTAAGTTGATGTTGAAGTTAAGTAAAAGTTGAAGTTGAATTTGAGTTGAAGGTGAAGTTGAAGTTAAAGTTGAATTTGAGTAGAAGTTGAAGTTGAAGTTAGAGTTGAAGTTGAAGTTGGAGTTGAAGTTGGAGTTGAAGTTGAAACTGAAATTGAAGTTGAACTTAAAGTTGAAGTTGAAGTTGAGATTAAAATTGAAGTTGAAAAGAAATTTGAAGTTGAAGTTGGAGCCAAAATTGAAGTTGAAGTTGAAGTTGAATTTTAAGTTGAAGTTAAAGTTAAGTAAATGTTGAAGTTGAAGTTGAAGTTGAAGTTGAAGTTGAAGTTGAAGTTGAATTTAAAGTGGAAGTTGAAGTTGAAGTTGAAGTTGAAGTTGAAGTTAAGTAAAATATGAAGTTGAAGTTGAAGTTGAAGTGAAGTTGAAGTTGAAATTGAAGTTGAAGTTGAAGTTGAAGTTGAATTTGAAGTTGAAGTTAAGTAAAAGTTGAAGATGATGTTGAAACTGAATTTTAAGTTGAAGTTGAAGTTGAATTTTAAGTTGAATTTGAAGTTGAAGTTGAAGTTGAAGTTGAAGTTGAAATTGAAGTTGAAGTTGAAGTTGACAGTTGAAGTTGAAGTTGAAGTTGAAGTTGAAGTTGAATTTTAAGTTGAAGTTGAAGTTGAAGTTGAAGTTGAAGTCTAAGTTGATGTTGAAGTTAAAGTTGAATTTGAAGTTGAAGTTGAAGTTGAAGTTGAAGTTGAAGTTGAAGTTAAAGTTGAAGTTAAAGTTGAAGTTAAAGTTGAAGTTAAAGTTGAAGTTAAAGTTGAAGTTAAAGTTGAAGTTAAAGTTGAAGTTAAAGTTGAAGTTAAAGTTGAAGTTAAAGTTGAAGTTAAAGTTGAAGTTAAAGTTGAAGTTAAAGTTGAAGTTAAAATTGAAGTTAAAGTTGAAGTTAAAGTTGAAGTTAAAGTTGAAGTTAAAGTTGAAGTTAAAGTTGAAGTTAAAGTTGAAGTTAAAGTTGAAGTTAAAGTTGAAGTTAAAGTTGAAGTTAAAGTTGAAGTTAAAGTTGAAGTTAAAGTTGAAGTTAAAGTTGAAGTTAAAGTTGAAGTTAAAGTTGAAGTTAAAGTTGAAGTTGAAGTTGAATTTGAAGTTGAATTTAAAGTGAAAGTTGAAGTTGAAGTTTAAGTTAAAGTTGAAGTTAAGTAAAAGATGAAGTTGAAGTTGAAGTTGAAATTGAAGTTGAAGTTGAAGTTGAAATTGAAGTTGAAGTTGAAGTTGAAGTTGAAGTTAAGTAAAAGTTTAAGTTGATGTTGAAGTTGAATTTTAAGTTGAAGTTGAAGTTGAATTTGAAGTAGAATTTGAAGTTGAATTTGAAGTTGAAGTTAAGTAAAAGTTGAAGTTGATGTTGATGTTGAAGTTGAAGTTAAAGTTGAAGTTGAATTTTAAGTTGAAGTTGAAGTTGAAGTTGAAGTTGAAGTCTAAGTTGATGTTGAAGTTAAAGTTGAATTTGAAGTTGAAGTTGAAGTTGAAGTTGAAGTTGAAGTTGAAGTTGAAGTTGAAGTTGAAGTTGAATTTGAAGTTGAAGTTGAAGTTGAAATTGAATTTTAAGTTGAAGTTGAAGTTGAAGTTGAATTTGAAGTTGAAGTTGAAGTTGACGTTGAATTTGAAATTGAAGTTGAAGTTGATGTTGAAGTTAAGTAAAAGTTGAAGTTGAATTTGAGTTGAAGGTGAAGTTGAAGTTAAAGTTGAATTTGAGTAGAAGTTGAAGTGAAGTTAGAGTTGAAGTTGAAGTTGGAGTTGAAGTTGGAGTTGAAGTTGAAACTGAAATTGAAGTTGAACTTAAAGTTGAAGTTGAAGTTGAGATTAAAATTGAAGTTGAAAAGAAATTTGAAGTTGAAGTTGGAGCCAAAATTGAAGTTGAAGTTGAAGTTGAATTTTAAGTTGAAGTTAAAGTTAAGTAAATGTTGAAGTTGAAGTTGAAGTTGAAGTTGAAGTTGAATTTAAAGTGGAAGTTGAAGTTGAAGTTGAAGTTGAAGTTGAAGTTAAGTAAAATATGAAGTTGAAGTTGAAGTTGAAGTTGAAGTTGAAGTTGAAATTGAAGTTGAAGTTGAAGTTGAAGTTGAATTTGAAGTTGAAGTTAAGTAAAAGTTGAAGATGATGTTGAAACTGAATTTTAAGTTGAAGTTGAAGTTGAATTTTAAGTTGAATTTTAAGTTGAAGTTGAAGTTGAAGTTGAAGTTGAAATTGAAGTTGAAGTTGAAGTTGAAGTTGAAGTTGAAGTTGAATTTTAAGTTGAAGTTGAAGTTGAAGTTGAAGTTGAAGTCTAAGTTGATGTTGAAGTTGAAGTTGAATTTGAAGTTGAAGTTGAAGTTGAAGTTGAAATTGAAGTTGAAGTTGAATTTGAAGTTGAAGTTGAAGTTGAAATTGAATTTTAAGTTGAAGTTGAAGTTGAAGTTGAATTTGAAGTTGAAGTTGAAGTTGACGTTGAATTTGAAATTGAAGTTGAAGTTGATGTTGAAGTTAAGTAAAAGTTGAAGTTGAAGTTGAAGTTGAAGTTGAAGTTGAATTTGAAGTTGAATTTAAAGTGAAAGTTGAAGTTGAAGTTTAAGTTAAAGTGAAAGTTAAGTAAAAGATGAAGTTGAAGTTGAAGTTGAAATTGAAGTTGAAGTTGAAGTTGATATTGAAGTTGAAGTTGAAGTTGAAGTTGAAGTTAAGTAAAAGTTTAAGTTGATGTTGATGTTGAATTTTAAGTTGAAGTTGAAGTTGAATTTGAAGTTGAATTTGAAGTTGAAGTTAAGTAAAAGTTGAAGTTGATGTTGATGTTAAAGTTGAAGTTAAAGTTGAAGTTGAATTTTGAAGTGAAGTTGAGTTGAAGTTGAAGTCTTAGTTGATGTGTTGAAGTTGATAGTGGATGTGGTGGTTGGGGTTGATGTTGTTGTTCGGGGTTGTGAGTTGAGTTGAGGTAGTGGAGGTGTAGGGTGAATTGATGTTTAAGTTGAATTGAATTGGGTAGGTGTTTTATTGGGTTGGGGTATTGTGTAGGTGTGGTTATTTGTTGGGGTTTTGGGTTGTTGTTTGGTATGGTGTTGGGTTGGGGTTTTGGGTTGGGGTATTGGATGTAGTTTGGGTTGTTTTATTGGTTGGGGTTAGGGTTGGGGATTTGGTAGGGTGTTCGGGTAGTGGTTTTTGTAGGGGTTGGGGTTGGGGTTTGGGTTGGTGGGTTGGGTTGGGTTATGTTTTGGTGTTTGATAGTGGGTGTGGGTTGGTGTTTTGGTTGTGGTTTTGGGTTGTGGTTTGGGTTGGGGTTTGGGATGGTGGTTTGTGTTGGGGTTTGGGTTGGGGTATTGGGTTGGGGTTTTGGTTGGGGTTTTGGTTGGGTATTTTGGATGGGGATTGGGTTGGTGTTAGGATTGGGGTATTGGGTTGGGGTTAGGGTTGGGTTTTGGGTTGGGGTTGGGGTTGGGGTTTGGGTTGGGGGTTGGGTTGGGTTTTGGTTTGGGGTTTGGTATGGGGTGTGGGTTGGGGTTTGGGTTGGGGTTGGGTTTGGGGTTGGGGTTGGGGTTGGGGTTGGGGTTGGGGTTGGGGTTGTGGGTTGGGGTTGGGGTTGGGGTTTGGGTTGGGGTTGGGGTGAGAGAGAGGGGACGACGAAGACCAGGGGGGGGGGGGGTGTGTGTGATTAGGATTAGGATTGGGATTAGGAATAGGATTAGGATTAGGATTAGGACTTTGGATTAGGATTTGGATTAGGATTAGGATTAGGGTTAGGATTAGGATTGGGATTAGGATTGAGATTAGGGTTGGGATTAGGGTTGGGGTTAGGATTGGATTTAGGATTGGGATTAGGATTCGGTTTAGGATTGGGGTTAGGATTGGGATTAGGATTGGGAATTAGGGTTGGGATTAGGATTGGGATTTAGGATTGGGGTTAGGCTTGGGTTTAGGATTGGGTTTAGGACTTGGGTTTTGGATTGGGTTTTAGGATTGGGATAGGATTGGGATTAGGATTGGGATTAGGATTGGGATTAGGATTGGGATTAGGAATGAGATTAGGGTTGGGATTAGGGTTGGGGTTAGGATTGGATATAGGATTGGGATTAGGATTAGGTTCTAGGATTGGGATTAGGATTGGGATTAGGATTGGGATTAGGACTTGGGATTAGGATTGGGGTTAGCGATTGGGAGTAGGAATTGGGATTAGGATTGGGATTAGGATTGGGTTTAAGGATTGGGTTTAGGATTGGGGTTTAGGATTGGGATTAGGATTAGGATTGGGATTATGATTGGGGTTAGGATTGGGATTGGGATTAGGTTTTGGATTGGGATTAGGATTAGGATTAGGATTTTGGATTAGGATTAGGATTAGGATTAGGATTAAGGATTAAGGATTAGGATTAGGGAATTTGGATTAGGATTAGGATTTATGATTAGGTGTAGGATTAGGATTAGGATTAGGATTAGGTTTTGGATTAGGATTAGGGTTAGGATTAGGGTTATGATTATGATTAGGATTAGGGGTAGGTTAGGATTAGGATTTGGATTAGGATTTGGATTAGGATTAGGATTAGGTTTTGGATTAGGATTATGATTAGGTTTAGGGGTAGGTTAGGATTAGGATTAGGATTAGGATCTTAGGATTGGGATTAGGATTAGGATATAGGATTGGGATTAGGATTAGGATTAGGATGAGGGGTTAGGTTAGGATTAGGGTTAGGTTTAGGATTAGGATTAGGGATAGGGTTTGGATTAGGATTTGG
>JAUPFP010000356.1:5000-30351 GCA_036925085.1 Brachycybe producta
AAAGTGATCAATCAAACAACAACAACCTCCCCCCTTCTCCTTACCATCGACTTTTCTATAATACACACACATTCATTTAAAAAGAACCCAAAAAATTCAAGTAGAAAACTTTACAGTCAATTAGAAATCGGGACGAACATAAGTTGGCTCCGCCCCTTTTTATGACGACCAGCAACTTCTAATTGGTTGGTTATGTAGTCTGACGTCCCATGCTCCGCCCTTTTCAACATCGAACCACACAACAAACCAATTAAAAGTTGCCGGGCGGTCGTCATAAAAAGGGGCGGAGCCAACTAATGTTCGTTCCGATTTCTAATTGCCTATGAAAACTTGGCACTCGAACTTATAAACTTCAAAACATTGATCACATTGATCACACAAATACTTCTAGTATTTTCATTACATCTTAAAAGTAACTGTTTAATGGCAATTTGAAAAGAAGAAAGGAAAGAAGAAAAAAAATAACAGTCAAATTTTACGATTTTCATAAAATTTCGAGGTAAAAAAACAATGACTTTTTAAGTTGTCATAAACTGTTTTTATTTTGAAAGATATGATACTTTTATTTTATTCCCCCCCCCCCCCCCCCTCTACTCTTCTAATTTGTATCAATTTTTGAATTTTTTTTTCTGAAAAAAATCACGTTTTGATCTAATTGTAAAGATGAATTTTTATTATTTATATATCGATATTGAACAAAAGAGAATGAAAAACTTAAAAAATCTCTAATTCTGTACTCGTCTAGTTTTTAGCAAATTATGAATTTCTTCTAAACAAATATCACATTTTTTTTTCTCATTGTAACGATAAATTTTTATTGATTACTAAATGCCACAAGTCTCATAAAAAAAATAATATCGATTATATATCGATATTGAACAAAAGAGAACGAATAATATAAAAACCTTAATTCTGTACTCGTCTAGTTTCTAACAAATTTTGAAATTCTTCTAAAAAAAATATCAGATTTTCTTTTTTCTCATTGTAACGATAAATTTTTATTGATTACTAAATATCAAAAACCTCTTAAGAAAATAATATCGATTTATATCGATATTGAGCAACAAAAAAAAACCTACCAAATCTTGTAACAAAGCCAATTTTAGCATAAAGTAGATATAGATGTTGGCCATAAAAATAGTGAAACACACATCAAGTAAAAATCATTCTTAAAGAGGAGTCATAAAAAGAGACTTTTTTCCTCCTCCTATTTTATTTTTGTGAAATGTTAGATTCAAATCACAAAAAAAAACAATAAGACTAAATTCGAAAATTGCATTTTACATCATCCACACTCTCCCACAACATTCTCAAATTCCATACCAGTGCCTCAGAGGTAAACTATGTTAAGTCACCAAACCTAAATTTTAAAGGGGAAATTCATCTGAAATGATTGAAGAGAATTGGACTTAACATGGTATACCACACCAATCTAGCAGGTTATATGTAAAAACTGTGAACTTAACACCGTTTACCAAATGATAGAACTTGAAAAACTCATTCATAAGATGCAGAAATTGTGTATTCTTTTTTAAAGAAAAAAATGTGACTTAACGTAGTTTACCACTGAGGCACTGATATATTTTTGTGTTACTGAAAACTTGATAAAAAAAAATGAAGAATAATACCTTAACAACAAAAAATATTAGAAACTAGAAACCATTTTCTCCTTATTCTTTTGTATCACTCTGCCTTTGCTACAAAAATATGAGGACAAAATCCTATCCTCAACCTTCTCCCCCAATGGACTTAAAACATCTTAAAAAGAAACAAAATATTTCTTTATTCTTCTTATGTTATATTAATTGCAATCTCTTTATATATATATGTTCTCTCTATCTCTTTCTCTCTCTATCTCTCTCTTTCTATTTCTCTCTCTCTATCTCTCTCTATCTCTCTCTTTCTATTTCTCTCTCTCTCACTCTTTCTCTCTCTCACACTCTTTCTCTCTCTCTCTCTCTCACTCACACTCTTTCTCTATCTCGTTCTCTCTCTCTCGCTCTCTCTCTCGCTCTCTCTCTCTCTCTCTCTCTCGCTCTCGCTCTCGCTCTCTCTCTCTATCTCTCTCTATATATTTTTCTCCTAAGAGATTACATGAAGCTTAGAAAAAAATTCGAGCTAAAACTCATTTCTCTACATCGAAACATTTATCTTCAAACATTAAAAATATATTGCAAATCTATCTTAATATTATCTCTTATGTAATACGTTTGTAATCCAAGGTATAGTTAGCAGTGATTGCCTACTTTCAGGATGAGAATAGAAAAATAAAGGTTTTCCGAACTTGCTTATTATAAGTAGGCGAGACGCCCCCGACCCCCCGCCCTTAAACAAGAAGCCATTCTCAAGCCTTTAATTCTATATATCGAAATAAGTTTCAGGTCAGCAACCTCAAACTTCTATTTGAACTTCCATCAAAACATTTTTCTCTTTTTAGAGGCTAGAAAAACTCTCAGTTAAATTCCTCTCTCTTTCTTCTAATCCTTTTCAAATTGTGATTGATTGACACATTAATTACAATTCAATCCGCTCATTAGAAGTTGATAGCAATAGAGGTTTTTTTTGGTAATTTGTTTCCAATTCAGTCTCCTTTATTTGTAATATTGATTAGGTTTATTTGATTATTCACAAATTGTAATGATCAACTTTTTTTTTCAAAAAAGAAACATCTTTTTTAAATAAACTAGAAGAGTAAAAAAAAAAATAATTGTACTTGAATATTTTTGTAATGTAATTTTTTCAATTTGAATAAAGTTTGATATTTTTAAAACTTAACTAAATGGGTTTTTATTTTCAGACAGATATTATCGTGAAAATAATCAGACTCAAATTTGTTTAACTCTTCTAGTTTCAAACTTCGAATTTCTTTTAAAAGAACTTAGATTCTTAAAAATTCTGCATCTTTTATTATGAAACCCAGTGTCATTCAGACTAAGGCCCAAATTCAAGTAGAAAATCTTGCACTTGAATTCAATTAAAACTTCAAAACTTCGATCAAATTTTCAATAGAAAAATCCCTATTTTATTAGAATACTCTTTAAGTAATAAGAGTTTCAAAGTCAACAACCTCTCAGAGAAACCTAATTATTCTCAATTTCACAAGCAATGGTATAAAAAACCTCAATGTGTATTGGAAATTAGAAGGGTAACTGAATCATGAGAGGTTATTTTCTATTGATGGGCCATTCGAATCTTCGAATCCCGCGAATCTTGAAAAATATTAAAGAGATTCGAAAACGCGAATCTTCGCCGCTTTTTTCGTCTTTCGAATCTTTCGAATCCTAACCTTAAAAAAAACTGTTAAAAACCTTTGGTAAAATTAGTTTCAATTCCATTGACGTCCAGCAGAAGTGTTCAATAAAAAAAACCGGCGATTGTTGCAATCCGGATCACCAATATCAATCACCCTGTGGCGAATCTGAGTGCCACATTGTTTATTATTAATAATTTAATATTTAATATAATTTCATTTAATAGTATTTTCTTAATGAATAATAGAGGATTCTTATATGCGAGATTCGAGATTCGTGAAATTCGAGAACTTTTTAGGATTCGGATTCGAGAAAATTTAGTATTCGTCCAAACCTCTAGTAATTTCATATTGATATTTTGAAATAAACTATTTCACTTTGAATGTACTAAATTTTAAGTGTTTTTGGACATTGGAAACCGACTTTAAGTAAAAAAAAAAACTTTGCACTAAAAACTATTTTGCACTTAGCAGGAACCAGTCCCTTTAGCTGTATGTTTAACCAAAAAATAGGCTGAAGGTCTGCTTCCATGATTTAAGTCACTAACCACTCAACCAGTCACATCCTGGCCATAAAATGGTCAACATGCTACGATTCGTCATCATAAAGGCCAGGTTACACTTAGTTACTAGTCACTGCAAAACAGTCATACATGACTAGTTACGTTCAAGTCATCTTGTCTAACATAACTTGTGACCCCCCTCTAAGACCCAGGATGTGACTGGTTGGTGACCTCAATTCTCCACCCTACTTTGTGATACCAATCTGCAGTGACTTAACCAATGGAGCCTCACAGCCTCACTTTGCAGTGACTTGTAACCATAGTGGAACCAGAGCTTTACACGATCAAGTGTTTGTTGCATAGACAGTTGCGCCACCTATAACACTTTTTTGTTTTGAAAGTGCACAACGAGCACACATTAAAAAATCTCAATTTTTGTTTTCCCTAAAGCCGGTATTACACTAGCAACTTTTGATGCAATTCAACTTGCAATGCAACCTGTGATGTGACTTGCAACTAGAATTTTGTAATAAACTTCTATATCACACTATATTACAACGTAGTTCCCAATCAAGTTTTCAAAACTTTCGTTTATCTTCGTGAACCTCGTACGGTAATCCGGAAGCCATTTTACTTTTACTCCGCGTTTTACTGAATTTTAAAATTTCAGTTCTATTCTGGATATCCAGTTAAAATGCTGCTAAAAAGTAAAATGACTTTCCATCCACACAATCTGCTGTGAATCTTAGTGAAAATCGTTCATGATTTTCTTCGTTTGTGTGTCCATATTGTGATCAACTAACAGGGAAGTTCATAAACCGGAAAGTCATGAAACCGGAAATTCGTTCAATGTTACATATGTCATTTCCGGCAAACGGCCTGATTGGTTGTTTGTCAGAAAGTTTACTTGAAAAGTCTCTCAAAGTTGAACCTGTTCAACTCAATGAGATTTGAGTTTGACACTAGTTAAAAGGAAAGTTGTATCCAGTTGCATGTCAAATCTGCACACTAGAAAAAAGGGAGTTGCAATGTCACATTGCACATTTTATGGCATTAAAAGTTGCTAGTGTAATAGCGGCTTAAGAATCATGAGAGATAAAAATTGAAAATCTAAAGCAACTTCTGTCATTGAAATATTAACCCCCTTATCGAAATGTAAACATGCCTGAAACCCACCAAAAGATTTGTAGCCTCCAAAAAAAAAAACTCCATCAACAACATTGAACTAAAAAAAAAAGACAAATGAATTATTCATTATTAAAAAAAGGGCGGCACGGGGAGGAGTTTTTTATTTTATAAGAATCATCCCAACCTTCTTCTTTGATACGCCCTCAAGACTCAAGTATTTGATCATTTTTTGGGGTGGGAGGTTGGTATTCTTACATTTACTTGTTTCTATCAGTAGAGTAACGTATTTCTCAAGAGGTAAGGAGGAGGTTAAAAGTAAGACAACACACAACTAGTAAGTCTGTCGAAAAGGGTTGAAATCATTTAACCCAGAAACCAAATATAAAAACCAAAAAGGAGGAAGAAAAAAAAGTAGAAATTTAAACATAGTAAAGATTTAAAACTACCTGGAGGTTGTATATATTTTGCTTCTTAAAAGGAAAAAAAAAAAGAAGCTCAAATAAACATGCAAATACCTCGAGAAAAAGCAGAAGATAAAAAAAATGCAGAAAATCCTTTTTGATCTAAGTGAAAAGTTAGAAAACTACCGTAGATTTTTTTCTTTCTATCTTCAAAAAAAATTCTTTAGTTAGTTGAAGCAGAAATTACATTCATGTGACCAATTTTGAAATCAAAAATACCATACAGAGAAGGGAAGAATCACACGCACTGAATAAAAATTGCACTGAATTTCACTTTGTATAAAGCCTAGTACACACCGGGATTCTTTGTTGCGATACATTGTTGCGGGACTGCTCCGATTCAATGTTGCAGGGCAGAATCGCAACTGACGCGATTCAGACCCGCAACATTGTTCCGTGTCCACACCTACACTCAAGTGTTTTTCTTCCTCCTTTTTGCTTTCACTATGTAAATATCACCAGCGGAAGTGGACCTTGTAATATCGGCCTACACAACGTGATTCATAAAGAGGGGCAAATAAAGCAGAAACGGTGGTGGACACACAAGCTCTTCTCAGCTGAGAGCACATTCGATTTAAGCCTTTTGGACACCCTGAAATTGGAAAATGGGGGCAAGATTTCTAAATTTCATTTCTTTTAGTTACCATTGTATTCAGAAGACCATAACATCACGCAATTTATACATAAGGTCCTCAATTAGTTTAACAATATTTTCAGTGGTCCACATCTTTTTTTAAGTCTAGCACAACACTTAAAAAACGACGTGAACCACTGAAAAAGACGGTCCACACCATGAAATGTCTCGCAACAATGTTGAAATATTTCCCATTTCAATGGAACTCAAAAATCGTGAATATGAGCTGATGCGATTCAGCCCCGCCAACATTTCAACATTGTTGCAGGACAGAATCGCAACAGAGGCGATTCAGCCCAAAAACAATGTATCACAACAAAGCAAACCGGTGTGTAATGCCCTTAAAGCCGGGTGTCCACATGCAACATTTTATTACCAGGCAAAATTGAGTAAAACAAACACAATAACAGAGTTTCGCGAAATCCATCGAAATCCTACTCTGCGAACACTTTTCTAGCACCAAAATCGAAGTTAAACTATGCAAGTCGCGGATAAACTTGAGCTCTCTCCCTCAGTTTTTCGTCTCTATATTAGTTCACATAATTGTGCATAGTTCTCCTGTCCACACGCAACGTTTTGCCTGCAACATCTTTGCACTGCACAAGCAAAACATTGCGTGTGGACCCGGCTTTAAGGCATTCAGTGCAAAACGTTGCGTGTGGACCCGGCTTTAAGGCATTCAGTGCAAAACGTTGCGTGTGGACCCGGCTTTAAGGCATTCAGTGCAAAACGTTGCGTGTGGACCCGGTTTTAAGGCATTCAGTGCAAAACGTTGCGTGTGGACCCGGCTTTAAGGCATTCAGTGCAAAACGTTGCGTGTGGACCCGGTTTTAAGGCATTCAGTGCAAAACGTTGCGTGTGGACCCGGCTTTAAGGCATTCAGTGCAAAACGTTGCGTGTGGACCCGGCTTTAAGGCATTCAGTGCAAAACGTTGCGTGTGGACCCGGTTTTAAGGCATTCAGTGCAAAACGTTGCGTGTGGACCCGGCTTTAAGGCATTCAGTGCAAAACGTTGCGTGTGGACCCGGTTTTAAGGCATTCAGTGCAAAACGTTGCGTGTGGACCCGGTTTTAAGGCATTCAATGCAAAATACCATAAAAATATTCTGATTTTTTTTTATTTCTATTTCTGTTTTCTTTTGATTTTTCAGTGTGCGTGATTCTTCCCTAGGGTCTAAGATCACACGTGCTGAAAAAAACAAGCAGAAAATAGAAACAAGAAATAAAAGCCAAAGACAGAATAAAGTTTCAGCTACAGCAGCTCATGGGGGGGGGGGCGGGGGGGGCACCTCGATGGCTCGAGATGCCCAGTCCTCCTCAGAGTTGAAAAACTCAAAAAAGGTTAAATTGTGGGCGTTGAAAGCTTCATAAATCAATACAAGTTGACAAACATCAAATTTGTTTGTCGTAAAAAAAAACGTTTCATGTCCTATTTTTTTAACCCACCTTTTTTAAAGAAAAAACGACGTTTAAAAAAAAAAGAATTTCAAAGTGATTTCAGAAATGTTGCAACAAACAAAACTGAAGAAAATGTGTTGCAAATAAAATTTATTCAACTGATAAGCAAACTAGAAAAAGCGATTTTTTTCTGTCTTTCTAGTAGAAAATGTGAGGTTAGCATATTTAAATTTCCATTTTCATTTACATGTTACAATCTCTTGAACTAACATTAAAACGAATGAAAAGAGAAGATACAAGGAACCAGTTTTCTATGGATGAAACAAACACAACTAGAGAGGGGCCTAACTCCCTCTCTCTCTCTCTCTCTCTCTCTTTCTCAACATTTATCATTGACTATTCTTTTATTGGTTTAGTTGTTGTGTCCAGCAAACCAAGGAAATAAAAAATAAACGGAATAATATTATAAGAGCTAAAAACGTTAGATTTTTTCTTCAGTTTACTTTCTGTTTTCGTTCTCTCTCTCTCTCTCTCTTTCAAAAATACGTTTCAAATGTGGTTTTGAATTGCATTGAAAATG
The DNA here is from genome assembly GCA_036925085.1 of Brachycybe producta. NCBI lineage: Eukaryota > Metazoa > Arthropoda > Diplopoda > Playtdesmida > Andrognathidae > Brachycybe > Brachycybe producta. The sequence continues at coordinate 12,954 of JAUPFP010000356.1, forward strand.
TGGGTGGCTACAACAACAACAACAACCACCACCACCACCACCACCTAAAATAAGAAGAAGAAAAAAATCTAGCTAGCAATTCACCACCATACTAAGAGCAACTACTTGTTTGTAGTCAGCTATATAAAATGGAAATCGAATTCAACCGTGTAAACTGACCTCAGAGGGAGGGAGAGTAAAAAGAAATACATAAACACACACACAGAGAGAGAGAGAGAGAAAGAGAGAAAAAAAAAAGAGACAGAAAGTATAAGTTGAAATTCCGAAGAAGAAAAAATATTTTTGACAGCCACATTTCGAAGAAGATTAAGTGCTAACAGCGATCTTTCAAGCTATACTTACACTTCCCATCACATTTACATGTGTTTGTCCAGAATACATTTGACTATCAAATGTAATAGCTTTAATGTTAGTACTTTTATTCTCTCTCTCTCTCTCTCTCTCTCTCTCTCTCTCTCTCTCTCTCTCTCTCTCTGCCAAAATACAAAATAAAGCTTTTTCTTTTTTCCTCTTTTTTTCTTAAAAAAAACCCCAATCTTCAAAATGAAATCCGCACATTATGAAAAAATTAGCTTTTTATATTGATTGACACAGCAGATTTTATATATAAATCTTAAAAGATATAATGTGTATCGATAGAGGGCGCTATTCGTCGTTCATTATGCAGTCATTGCAGAGCCTCCAAGTGTCAAGTGTGATGTGACTCTTGTCATACAGGCAATTGTGGCCAGCAGTAGCTTTTCGTTTGCTCCGCCCCTTTTATGAGCGCCATCAATTTCTAATTGGTTTTGTCATTTGGTCTGACGCTCACGGCGGGGCTAAAGAAAAGCTAGTGCTGGCCACACTTTGCCTGTTCTTGTCATGGGCACGGTCTCCATCCTTCAGATTTACATACTTGTGACGTGTCTCTTCCATACAGGCAATTAGAAATCGGGACGAACAGAAGTTGGCTCCGCCATTTTTATGACGACCAGCAACTTCTAATTGGTTTGTGTGGTTCGACGTTGAAAAGGGTGGAGCATGTGACGTCAGGTTACATAACCAACCAACTAGAAGTTGCGTTCGTCATAACCAACTTCTAGTTGGTTGGTTATGTAGTCTGACGTCACATGCTCCACCCTTTTCAACGTCGAACCACACAAGAAACCAATTAGAAGTTGCCGTCGTCATAAAAAGGTTCTTCTTGTAAAAAGGTTCTTCTGTTTGTCACGATTTCTAACTGCCTGTGTGTTCCACACACACGAATCCTGAGAGACATGTATTTGTTTTTTCTCGGTATGTCATTCAGCGTCAACTAAAGATGATGGTTCCCACTTACATCCTAATAATTGTATGCAAGAGTGAATTTGTTTCTATTAGTTCATTCACGCAACGTACACTATAGTCTCTCTCTCTCTCTCTCTCTCTCTCTCTCTCTCTGGACATGGTCCAAGACACTTGTGTGACTGCTGCCATGTTGACAATTCAATTCATATGAGAAAAAGAGATTTTGTGGGTTTGTCAAAACACAAATTCCTACAATGCACTCAAAAACTCGAAACTAACTTTGTTTTTTGTGGGTGTACAATGTACATACATAATGTTGCCAAATGGTTATATATGACATTTAAAATTCAAATTATATGCATTACTCATAAGCTCATTTGAAATGATTTTGGATTGTGTACCAAAACAAAAGAAAAATGGTGTCCGCCAGCTGGCAGCACCAATAAAATTTAGAAGTGCTCATGTTTTTGTTTTTTTCTTCTTTCTCGTCATTATTGACAGGCAATTAGAAATCGGGACGAACAGAAGTTGGCTCCGCCCTTTTTATGACAATAGGCAACTTCCAATTGGTTTGTTGTGTAGTTCGCCGGTTGAAAAAGGCGGAGCAGGTGACGTCAGACTACATAACCAACCAATTAGAAGCTCTCGTTCGTCATAAAAAGGGCGGAGCCAACGTCTGTTCGTCCCGATTTCTAATTGCCTCTTCATTATTGTGCATTAGTATGATGCACAGAATGCCTAAAACGGTAGTCAATATGTAGAAAATGGTAGTTTTGAAGATTTACATGCAGTGGTGGTGGCGCATTTTTATCTGTTGAAAGCTGTGCTAAGTCAGTTGTGGTAAGTCACAGATGCATCACTGATGATTAGTCACTAGCGACTTTTCATAATGACTGATTTACCATTCTGAAGTTAAGGTTATGTTTACATTGTAAACACCTTCAGAACTCTTCATTTTGTCTTTCATAAAGCAAAATGAAGAGTTTTATAAACTAGAAGATCAGCTCAATCACTTAAGGGTAATTTCAAGTCGATTTATCTTTTAAAATAAGCTTTATGTATTAGTTTGAAAAGGATCTAACTTTAAGTAGATCTGCTATTTTTTAAGTTTTGTTTATTTTTTAAAGATATTAACATGATATACGTTATTGTTAATACTCAGGGCAACTATTGACCCTTAATAAAAATTAAAAGTGGGGGGCCAGATGGAATTCATGCAGTAGTTCTTATAAAACTAGCCATTCCCTTAGTGGGACCATTTCTTCAGCTAATTTATCAGCAGTCTTTGGATCAAGGGATTGTTCCAAGTACGTTGAAATTAGCAAATGTTACCCCAATATTTAAGTCAGGTAGTAAGTCCGAAGCTGCAAACTATAGGCCTGTATCTCTAACTTCAGTGGTTTGTAAAATTCTTGAGAATATCATATACTCCAGCCAGGGACGTCATTTGGGGGGTGCAAGGGGGGGCATTTGCCCCCCCCCCTGAAAAACAATTGTGTTATTACAATCAGTATACACATATGTTATAACTAGAGTTTGTGCATATTTTTTTCAAATTTCTTGCAAATATAAATAAATCCATCAAAACCTAATTTATATTAAGTGGCAATACGCACACATCTTGCAGCACTGGCCTGCACATATACAAAAATTAGCAAGTCGGTCAAGTTTTGCCCCCCCCCCTGGAAAAAACTGAAATGACGGCCCTGACTCCAGCTGCATTAAGTTTCTCAAATCTCACAATCTCATTTCTGATAACCAACATGGTTTCCTGAGAGGGCGCTCTTCTGAGACTCAACTTATCCTGGTAGTGGATGACCTCCAGAAGAATTTAGACAATGGTAAACAGGTTGACATGGTGTTTCTTGACTTTTGTAAGGCATTTGACACTGTTTCACAGTCAAAACTTCTGGCAAAATTTGCAGCATAGGGGTTGGGGGCAGGTAACCAAATGGGTAACTTCTTTTTTAAGTGATAGGAAACAAAGGGTAGTTGTAAATAGGTCTCACTCAGAGTGGTTGGCTGTTAAAGTTGGTGTACCCAAGGGTAGTGTGCTGGGTCCTCTTTTGTTCCTAATATTTATTAATGACCTCAGCAGCACAGTTGGCAGCAACTGTAGACTATTTGCTGATGATACTCTAATTTACTAAGAGATTGATGGTATCCAAGACTGTCAAACATTAGCTCTAGACTTGAAGGCAATTGAGGGATGGTGTAATACATGGCAACTTCAGTTGAATGAGAGGAAGTGTAATGTTATGAGGCTAACTAGGGGTAGAAATCTAATTCATCATCATCATCATCATTTCCTGTACCTTATCCCGCAAGCAGCAGGGTCGGCCTTGCTGGTTCTAACTCTCCACCCGTTCCGATTTTGCACCAAGCCCCCAGTGACCCCACATGCCACCATATCCCGTTTTACTACCACATCCCAGGTTTGCTTGGGTCTTCCTCTACCCCGTTTTATTCCCAGGTCTAAGTTCATTGCCTGTCTCAGCAGCCCATCTTCTCCACTCCTGAGGACATGCCCAAACCACCGCAGCCTATTTTCCTGCATCTTTTCTACTATATTTGTTACCCCTACACTACCCCTAATAAAATCATTTCTGATCCTATCCCTTCTGGTCACCCCACTCATAAACCTTAGCATTCTCATCTCAGCTACCTGCATTCTATCCTCATGCACCTTCTTGATTGCCCAACATTCTGACCCATACAACATAGCTGGTCTGACTACTGTTCTATAAAACTTTCCCTTCAATTTTATAGGTAACTTCCTGTCACATAAAACCCCACTAGCCTGCCTCCACCTATGCCAACCTGCTTTTATCCGGTTTGTGATGTCTAAGTCTAAGCTCCCATCATCTTGCAGCACAGATCCTAAATATTTGAAGTCATGCACCTGCTGCATTAAACTGTCCCCAAGTCTAATCCCCTCATTCAACTGTTCTTTCCCATCCCACTGAAATTTCATGTACTCCGTTTTTGCCCTACTTATTTTCAACCCCTTTGATTCCAAGGCATTCCTAGTCTCCTCTAACCTTATCTCGAGTTCCAATTTGGATTCCCCAACTAAGACTATGTCATCTGCAAACAGCATACACCAGGGGACCTCCTGCCTCACCCCTGCCAGTAACTCATCCAGGACCAAAATAAATAGATATGGACTAAGTGCTGAGCCCTGGTGCACACCAATCCTAACACGAAAACTGTCAGAGAACCCCCAGGCAGTCTTAACGCTTGTCCGTGCATCCCTATACATGTCCCTCACCATATCTATATAACTCTCACCCACCCCCTTCTTCTGTAAGACCTCCCACAATAACGTCCGTGGTACTCTGTCATAGGCTTTCTCTAGATCTATAAATACCATGTGTAACTCTTTCTTGGCAGCCCGAAATTTCTCAATAACTTGCCTTACGGCAAAAATAGGGTGCATTGTGGATTTTCCTGGCATAAACCCAAACTGACTTCCCCCAATTGCAGTTTTACCCCGTAGTCGAGCTTCAATTACTCTCTCCCAAAGCTTCATCGTATGACTCATCAATTTAATACCTCTATAGTTCCCACATTCCTGAACATCACCCTTCCCTTTGAAAATAGGCACTAACCAGCTGTCCCGCCATGCACCTGGCATTCTATCCCCATAGCCAATCTATTGAATAACTTTGTGAGCCAGGAAATGGCAACATTCCCCAAGACCTTCCACACCTCTACTGGTATCCCATCTGGCCCTAAAGCCTTCCCTAGCTTCATTTTTCGCAATGCCTGAACAATTTCCTCAGCCCTAACCTGCTCCACTTCTTCTCTATCATTATTTCTTCCAGTGTAAGGCTCCTGCTCTACCCCCTCATTCATAAGCTTACTAAAATATTCCCCCACCTGTTCCGTACTGGCTTCCTACCCCACAATACTTTGCCCCCATTATCCTTAACACTCACCACCTTTTCAATATCTCTGCCTTTATTCTCCCGAGCCCTAGCTATTCTATATACTGCCATTTCTCCTGCTCTGGTACCTAACTTGGCATACATGTCTGCATATTTCTTATGCTTTGCTAAAGCTACCTGCTGTTTGGCCTCTATCTTGGCACGCTTGTATTCTATCTGGGCCTCCCTGCTTCCATCGTGCCACCAAGTCTTGAAAGCATCTTTCTTCTTTTTAACTGCCATCTGTACCTCCTCATCCCACCACCAAGTTTCTCTGTCTAATCGAGACCCCTACTCGTACTGTTTCTAGTACCTCGTTTCCACAATCACGGATCTGTTCTGCTACCCTTGTCCACAGCTCTCCTGCAGTGCCATCTAAATCCCATGCTATCTTACCTGCCATTTTCTTAAACTCTTCCGCCTTGTCTGGTAATGCCCACCACCTAATTGCTGTCTCTCCTCTATGTCTGACCACCTGTTTTGCACCCCTAGGTTTTAGGTCTAACACTACTAGCCTATGTTGTCCCGCTAAGTTTTCACTCGGTATCACTTTACAATCCTTGCACTCGTTTCTATCCTCACTCCGAATCATGAAGAGATCAATCTGGGATTCTCCTGCCCTGCTCTTAAAAGTAATCAAATGTTCCTCTCGCTTCTGGAATAGTGTGTTTGCTAAAATTAACTTATGTGCCACTGCTGCCTCCAGGATACTCTCCCCTGCTTTATTTCACTCTCCATAGCCCCACCCACCATGTACCTCTTCATACCCTTCCCTACCTCTACCTACATGTCCGTTAAAGTCCCCACAAATTATGACCCGTTCCTTCCTATTCAGGCCCAACATTAGGTCATCAAACTGTTCCCAGAATGCTAGCTTCCTGGCTGTATCTAATCCATGGTGGGGCCATATGCACTAACTACATTTATAACAATGCCACCTCAAACTACCTTTACTACTAACAGCCTACTATTTATCTGCCTAACCTCAACCACACTATGTCTGAGTTCCTGATCTAGGACAATTCCCACTCCATTTCTACCCTCCTCACTACTTGCATAAATTAATTTATACCCATCCCCAATGTCCCTGGATTTATCCCCTTTCCATCTTGTCTCCTGCAGACATGCAACATTTACCCTCCTAGCCTTTAGAACACTAGATAACTCCCTAGTCTTCCCTGTCAAACTCACTATATTCCAGGTGCCAAACCTAAGTTTAGTACCTCCACTTCTACCACTACTTCCAAGACCTCCTTGTTGTTGATGCTGGACTCGCTTCTTTAGCCCAACCCGTCCACTGTGGGGTAGCCCTTGCCAATTTGTCACAGCCACCGGGCATTGCAGCTGCGCGTCGCTTATGGCGGGGGACGCCCTAGCCATATTCGAAATACTATTTCGAACCAACATCATATGTTTTGGCAAATCTTTACAACCGGCTGCCAACCTGACGTCGACCCTCCACTTTTGCACCCGGGCTGGGGGACCGGCAATGGCGTGGTTTGGTTTTGGTCTGCCCTGAGTATTTTATGCCCTCAGTACCCTCCATCTAATTGTGTTCAATTATAGTATGAATGACACTATTCTTCAGAGTGTCAAGTGTTATAAGTACTTGTGGGTTACAATGACAGATGACCTTTCTTGGAAAAAACACATTGATGGTGTTACTGGGAAAGCTCTAGTTAAAACTATTGCCTATCAAGCATTGGTTCGGCCTCATCTTGAGTATTGCCGCAGCGGATGGAATTCTCACTCTGTCACACACTCAGTTGAAATGGTTCAGCATAAGACAGCTAGGTTTGTTTGTAGCAGGCACAAATTTACAGATAGTGTCACTGAGATACTGTCAGCACTACAATGGCATAGTTTGACACATTGCAGGGCTGAGTTAAGAGCCTATATGTGTGACGCCATTTTGAATATTAGCAGATGACAGTTATAGTTCCACTTTTCACCATTTAGTGGCGCCCCACAGCTAAGCCATTGAAAGAGAAAGAGAAATTTCTTTTTTTAAAAAAATACATGGTTCAGGCAAATTTTTGTTTTCTGCAATGAAAATTGGGATTTTCAAAATTCAAATTGCAATATGTACACTACAATATTGCTCATCTAGTGATAAGTTGGTAAAAATTTATAATTAGTTTTTCTATTTTTAATTTTGCTTTAAAATCTCATATTTTTAGCCCATGTTAAATTCTCATTTCAAAATACATGGTTCAGGCAAATGATTTGTTTTCTGCAACAAAAATTGTTATTTTCAAAATTCAAATTGCAATATGTACATAACAATATTGCTCATCTAGTGATAAGTTGGTAAAAATTTATAATTAGTTTTTCTATTTTTAATTTCATTTTAAAATCTCATATTTTTTTAGCTCATGTTAAATCCCATAGGCCACAAAAGCTTCTTCGTTTATACATTTTATAGTATCTAAATTTCCCACTAACAATAAGTTTCATAATACCCTAAAATTACTTGCCATTGTAGATCAAAAGTTGCTCTTCCTTTTTTCAGTTAGGCCCTAGTGCATATTTATCCCAAAAAAGTTATTAAAATATACCCACTTCTATCCATCGATAAGAGAAAAGATGGCGGACAAAAATGTATCAAAATTGAATTTTTTTCACAAGTTAACGTCACAGCTACAGAAGCGCCTAAATGCGAAGATTTTTGTAAGTTTTTTTTTCACTGTAGGCTCTTAAGTTTGAAATTGTTTGGAAAAATTACACGTGGTGATTGTCCTAAACCACAGTCCAGTGATATTCGTAAAGCACTTTACATGAACAGGGCTGACCACTCTAGGAAAATTTGGAAGATGTTTGCTAGGACAGATTCATATTATTGGTCTTTTTCTCCCTAGAGTTATACAGTGCGTTTCATATATATAGACGCACCCCAAAAATTGGTTATAACTCGAGTTATAGTCAATGGATTCACCTGAAATTTTCAGCATAAAGAGATCATCTTATATTCTAAACTTTCTGCTAGGCAGAAATTTTTTTCTTTAAAAGGTAAAAATTAAAAAAATTTAAAACTGGAAAATGACTGTTTCATAATTATAGACGCACTAATGAACTTTTCACTTTTATTAATTATTGTGACAAAACAACATGCTGAATCATTAAAAATAGTAAGGTATACGACTGTTATGATGTTTCAAAACTTAAAACATTCTTTTTTACAGAATTAAACAATATTTATAAGCAAATTTACCGAAATTCTACTGAAAAGGAGCTAATATGGCAATTATATTGTATTATCATGATGGCAATCTGCTTAATCATCATGTACAATGATGTCCCAAACGTTTTCATGAGGATTTAAGTCCGGGAGACACGCCGGCCATTCGAGAGTGGTGATATTTTGGTTCCGTAACCATTCCTTCGTTAGGTTATTGGAGGAAACTGGGCCATTTTCTTGCTGGAATACTAAGCAAATGCTATAGAAGCGATGTAATATGGCAGTACATACCCTCGTAACATTGTCTGATAATCACTGATATTTATTTGGGTTGAAATAAATGCTAAGCTCGCGTTTGAAAGGCACTAAATGTTCCCCATAATATTAGGCTCCCCCACTGCCGAAATTTTGTTTAGGAAAATATTGTGCTTTTCTCGTAACATCCTTCCAATATGAAGAAAGAAAAAAAAAAACCGTCAGAATCATCGAGATTGAATTTTTTCACGCACTCAGATATGTCGGTGGTGGTGGCCTAACAATATGCGAAGTATTTAGCGCATTTGAACCAACCAAAAAATAATGTTTATTATCAGACAATATTATGATAGTGTTTACTGACCTGCCAAAGTCGATTTCCTAGCGTTAGCTTAGCATTCGAGCAAGAAAATGCACCAGTTCGCTCCAGTAATCTAAGGAATCAATGGTTACGAAACCAGAATATCACCACTCTCGAATGGCCAGGGTGTCCCCGGACTTAAATCTTACAGAGAACTTTCGGGACAACATCATACAATAATGATTTACAGATTGCTATGATTATACTACAATAGCAGAGTTGAAAAGTCCCATTTTAGCTGTTTCGGGGTAGAATTTCTGCAAATTTGCTTATAAATATTGTTTAATTCTGTAAAAAAGAATGTTTTAAGTTTTGAAACATCATAACAGTTGTATACCTTACTATTTTTAATGATTCAGCATGTTATTTTGTCACAATAATTAATAAAAGTGAAAAGTTCATTAGTGCGTCTATAATTATGAAACGGTCATTTTCCAGTTTTTAATTTTTTTAATTTTTACCTTTTAAAGAAAAAAATTTCTGCCTAGCAGAAAGTTTAGAATATAAGATGATCTCTTTATGCTGAAAATTTCAGGTGAATCCATTGACTATAACTCGAGTTATAACCAATTTTTGGGGTGCGTCTATATATATGAAACGCACTGTATAAGACAATGGAACTCTCTTGCTGAGGAATTGGTGAATGGGGGATAATTTTGTTTTGTGGGATTGACGATTGTATAGTATTCATTTTGTTTTTTATACATACATGTATATGTGCTTGACAAATGCTTTATGCTGCATGTGGACTTTTACGTCCCTCTGCCATAGGCCTATTTGGCAGCTAGCAAGAGTAATTTTTGTAATTATAATTGTAAAATTTCTAGTTTTTCTTAATTTCTGCTCTTCTGAAAGACATAATTATTCAAAAGAGTTCGAAAATCAGCTGTTCTTAAACCATCTTAACATACATAATAAATATATAGACAGTATAACTAAAAATCCGTTTCTACCAAGATTAAAGCAAAAGCATCGATTTCCTTCCCTTTGAGACAAATTACAATAAACTTACCCCCTCCACCCCACCTTCTCCTATCCCAATGGTATTATTTTGAAAATATATATCGAAATATAGAATCACAGAGAAGAAGAAGAGACTAGACTGTGCAATTAGAAATGTCGTTGCTCTATAAACTTCTAGTCAGTAAGTACAGAGAACAAAAAAGAGAGGGGGGAATGGTGGCCATAAATTTACCAAAAAACGACGACACAGATGAACAAAACGTCTTCTTTTTTCTACTTCTTAAAAATAGAAAAAGGAATCATCATTTCTTAAACCATACATAACAATATACTGTATTATACAGCTTTTAACGAGCTGTTCATTTTGCTCTCTAAAGCCTCGTTTACACGGCGATAGTTCTATCGTGAAAGTAGCTGTCATGAAAGTTGTGATAGTTCACTCTCACAATAGCAACCGTCTACACGTCTTGAAGTAACGTGATAGTTCTGTCACATGACAGTGTGACGTCTACTTTGAACACAGATATCATTGAGTCAACAACAGTGTTGCCTCTCTCCCTCCAGAAGCCAAATTTCCCAACAAAGTAGATATTTCCCTACAAAGCGGTCACACAACAACCATTACTATCGCGACAGTATTATCAACTATATAGTCAAACGAGATAGTGTGATAGTGCTATCGCGATAGTGTTGATACTGATAGTGACTATGATGTAGTTTCTAGGATGATAGGTTTCGCGATAGCTGCTGTCATGACAGCAACTATCGTGACAACTATGATCGTGAAAACGGGGCTTAATACATGAATGTGGTTCATAGAGTGGCGCAAGGAAAACGTCTCCAGTGTTTAAAGTTGTATCAAAAGTTCCACATTTGAAATTTCATATAATTAAGAGGGTCTCCATAGAAAAATACTTGTGTAACATCAAGGTAGATGGCGCCTACAACCTCCATAGGTGGCCAACTACACTCGCCGCCAATTAGTTGGAAGTTGGAGTTTTTCATTTTATCTGATGTGCGCATGCGCGTCGTTTGTTTCTTTTTTACTCCTTTCATTTCAATTTCAGTCACCCCCTCCCACTTTTTCCCCCCTCCACGTTTCTCTCCCCCTCTACACTTTCCAACCTTTTCTCCTCTCCAATTTAATATCATGGGGTTCTTGGATGGGAAGGGTGCAACATATAGTTGACCTTGAGAAAAAAAAAGGAGTTCATTTATTGATATTTATAAAAATTCCGACGTGTTTCAAGGTTTGTACAGCTTTATCACAGACAGATAGATAGACACCCACACACAGACCTGGCTTAATATACACTGTGAACGGAAAAAAAAACGAACCTCTATAAATACTGCAATAACATATGAAGAGGTTCGTTTTTTTTCCGTTAAGCCAGGTCTGTGCGTGTAACGTTGGAATTTATATAAATTTAAATAAATGAACCGCTTTTTTTTTCTCATTTTCAACTATATGTTGCACTCTTCCCATCCAAGAACCCCATGATATTAAATTGGAGAGGGGGGGAAGGTTGGAAAGTGTAGAGGGGGAGAAAGAGAGAGAAACGTGGAGGGGGAAAAAGTGGAAGTGGTGACTGAAATTAAAATGAAAGGAGTAAAAAAAAAAGGACAAACGACGCGCATGCGCACACCACCATATATAAAAGGGGGAGGGGATAATAGTAGCAAAATTAAACTACAGTTTATCACAGGCGTAAAAAAATTCTGCTGAAAACAGAAACAAAAACGTCTTACATTTTACATTAGGCCTACTAATACACTTCTCTGGGAAATTAACCCTTTCCTATCGGTTGCTTTTTCAACAGAAACAACAGAAAAAAAAGTTGAAACAATCTCAACTTTGTTTCAGCTCCTTTTCAGTCGTTGTTGTTGTAAAACAAAAAAGTTATACGTTTTTTACGATTTCTGTTGACATGTTCACCGCACGTGAGACCGTAACTTAACACACCTTAATTTTGCGGAATAATCAGACATCCCCAAAGAGCGTTTTTACACATTAAAAACCCTACCTTAAAATGGTTTTCAAAATCCAGCAACTTTCGTTATTTTGTCCCCCTATGTTTCAAGGTTGTTGTTGTTTTGTGTACAAATAAACGTAATAAACGTGTCTACAAATTTGCAAATTTTTAGCATTTTATAGACTTTTTTGAATTATTTCCATCTTTAAACAGGACACGTTTTACCTGCGTCCCCCATATACATGTTCTACGTTAGAAATCGATATATTTGAACACATCCCCCTCCCTCCCTCTCTCTCTCCCTCCCTCTCTCTCTCTCTCCCTCCCTCTCTCTCTCTCCCTCCCTCTATCCCTTTCTCTCTCCACCTTCCTATATTCACTAACTTCCTGCAAAATTGAACCTAACATATTTCATATTTTTTTAACCCTTCCATTCCATTACTCCCCACCATCCACACATTTACAACGTATTTCTTTGGGAAGAAGAGAGGAGTTTTTACAAAATGGCAGCAATCACAAAAGACATTTTTAACTATCCCATATGAAATGTTGATTCAAGAGAGAAACATGCATATATATCTATATAAATAACAAATGTAAAAGGAAGTAAATATTGAATATAAAAGGTATGATGGATTTCTTATCCGTTCCAATGTTACCCTCTCCTCTCTTAACCCCCCCTTTCCCTCTACTTCAATACATTCCACACACAAAAAAAAAGTCTATAACATTTACATTGAGAATGAAATTTCCATAAGCAAGTTTACTTCCATTACAACAAAACGAGAACATTTTATTCCATATCGCAGATGTATTTTTTTTAATATGACTTTTTTTTAAGAAAAAAAAATGCAAACTTCAGGCCATACTTTTTTTTGTTGTTGTTGCAGAAAAAACCCATTAAAATTCTCATACAGGCTGGCCCAAATGTCATCACCTGATTTGGTGTGCCTATCATTTTAAAAATAAATGGGATTTTTTTAAAAACATTTTTTTTTAGTCCTTATATTTTTTTATTGTCAGTGTCCAAAACGAGTTGGGCTTGTTTTATTGCATTTTCCTGATCACTTTGACAGGTAAATTCTCTATTTCTTGAGCCTCTTGGCTAATGTTGTTTTTGAGCTGTTCCAGTGTTCGTTGTAGAGTTTTGCATCGACCAGGGTAGTCGTTAGCCGATTGCTGTTGGCCGAATTTTTTTATATTGGTTATAGACAAATTCTTTTTTGTGTGTAGCCTATTTGTTTAATTTGCCAACAGAAACCAATGGGAAAAAAATTAGTGGGTCGACCAGCTTTTCTATTGGTCGTTTGGGTCAAATGGGCCGTTTGGGTCGAATAGGCCACTTGTTTCAAATGGGCCGTTTGGGTCGAATAGGCCACTTGTTTCGAATTGGCTGTTTGGGTTGAATTTGTTTTTTTTTAACATACATTTTTTGTCCCACATTAGCCTTCTCTATAATAAACCTATAGGAAGCTTCACATTGTCAGTCTTCAGTTACTGCTCTACTACTCTTTATGCTTAAGAATTCTGAAGCGGATGTTTTACAGCCAACAGAAACGTTTGAATTTTGATATAATTTATAAAAAAAAATCAATATTTACTTTGTTGATTCTTTTAATAGCTTTTATTCGGCCCGGCCGCTTTATTTGGCCCGGCAGCTTCATTCAACCCGGCTGATTTCTGGTCAACCATGACCGACCCCACCTTGCATGTTAAACCAGCTTGGCCGACCCTCAAAAAAAATAAAAATGCAGGACTCTAGTTCGTAGCTTATTAGCATATAAACTTTGCCTTTCAAATGACTGAACAGACAAGAAGTCTGGGGGACTGTGTACACACGTGATAATTTAAATGCATTTAAATAATAAACGTGTTCTACAGAGAGCCCTGTGTGAAGGGCAAACAAACAACATGTCGTCGAATTCAATTTATTCAGTTAATAATCTGAAAATATTGAATTAATACTTAAATATAATTATATTAACTATTGACAAAATATTGATCATTTCAATTGAAAACATTAATAAAGTCAATTTTTTATTTGGTTCATGTCCTTACCTGGATTCCGTATAATTCACCAAAACACATTCAATTTGAATTCATTTAAATCATGTGTGTACACGGTATAAGGGAAGAATCACACGAGTTGAATAAAATCCTACTGAATTTCACTTTGTAAGGAAGGAATTTACCAGAAGTGCAATATAAATTACCTTTGCATGCAAAGGAAAACAAGAGAGTTTATTTCTAATTCTATTATCTGGTGGTTTTTCAGCACGTGGGATTCTTAAGCCCCAATTACACTAGCGACTTTTGATGCAATTCAACTTGCAATGCAACCTGTGATGTGACTTGCAACTAGAACTTTGTAATAAACTTCTATATCACACTATGCGCAACCTAGTTTGTTAATCAAGTTTTCAAAACTTCGTTTATGTCAAGGGGCCGACACATTCGGGTGAATCTTGTACGGTATTCTGGAAGCCATTTTACTTTTAATCCGCATTTTACTGAATTTTAAAATTTCAATTCTATTCTGGATATCCAAGTAAAATGCAGCTAAAAAGTAAACTGACTTTCCCCATCCACACGATCTGCTGTGAATCTTAGTGAAAATCGTACATGATTTTCATCAATGTCTGCCCCCTTGGTTTGTGTCCATATTGTGATCGACTAACAGGAAGTTCATAAACCGGAAGTCACGAAACCGGGAATTCGTTCAATGTTACATACGTCATTTCCGGCAAACGGCCTGATTGGTTGTTTGTCAGAAAGTTACATGAAAAGTCTGTCAGAAGTTGAACCTGTTGAACTATCGGTGAGACTTGAGTTTGACACCAGTTAAAAGGAAAGTTTTATCCAGTTGCATGTCATATCACACTAATAAACATTGAAGTTGCATGTCATTGCAAGTTTTCTTGCATCAAAAGTTGCTAGTGTAACAGCGGCTTTACCAGAATCTGAATTGCAGAGAGTTCATTAAAGTTCAAATACCAAATGTCCTTTCTTGAATTTGAACCTAAAAAAGATTTTAAATTCAAATTTCGTTTCCTTAGCAGCCATGTGTTTTCCGATTTAAATATTCAAAGATATTTTTTTTTGGTATGTATGAAGCAGCCATTAAAGAAAATGAGGCTACACTAAATACTAATTAATGTTAATTTCGAGAGGAAGAAAGAAAAAAACAAGAAGCTTTTTCATAGAAGTAGAAATGGGTTTAAGGCAGAGAGGTGCAGCAATGGTAATATACACTCTATTAAAAGAGAGATTAAACAGAAAATACACAACGATTGATTTTGCACTTTTAATGTGTTTTGTGTTAACTTGGATCTAATTTTTATCACTTTTATCATTATGTTTTCAGACAAGTCTTCACCACAAAACACCCCCAATGAAATTACATCACAAACATAAATTTCAAAATTACAGCCTCTTAAAAAGGTGTAAAAAAGAGTGTGTGTGTGTGTGTGAAGCATACATATATATATATATATATATATATATATATTGTAACACCCTGTAAATCGTGATCCCGCCAAAACCATAGACCGGGGGGGGGGTGGGGGGGGGGGTAAACAACTCTCAACCGTCCCTCCCTCTTCTCTGACTCACCTTTCTGACTCATGCCCAAGCGGCGGATTGATACATAAAGGACCACGGTCACTTGGACCTGGTTACACCTCGCAGGTGTACACAGGTCCAAGGTATAAAAGGACCGTGTCCTCTTTGTTCCTCAGTTCTTTCCTTTGCCTGTATTACGAGATATTATTCCGAATCATGGGCATGAGGATTCACCGTTAGTATTATTAATATTCATCCTTGTATTCTGTGTTTCTTACAAGTGATGAATAAAAGTGTTGTAACAAGAAACAGCGTTGTCTTTCTGTCTATATGTAACTAACTTCTCTTCAGAGGCGGCCGGAGGCTCCATAGGGCAGGAGCTATACGATTCTCAGCAGCAACAACATCTTCTCTGTCGATATACTGATGGAGAAGATGTATATCCGCATCAACCGGAAGAGAGAGAGATGGCCGCCACTCTTCTGCATCGATTTCACCCCATGCAGAAGAGTGAAATGGCTTCTATAAAATGGCTTCCAGAATACCTTACGAGATTCGCCAGAATGTGTCGGCCCCTTGACATAAACGAAGTTTTGAAAAATTGATTGGGAACTTAGGTTGCAAACTGTGATATAGAAGTTTATTACAAAGTTCTAGTTGCAAGTCACATCACAGGTTGTATTGCAAGTTGAATTTGCATTGGCGGTTGCTAGTGTAATACCGGCTTAAGAGGCTAGATACATCGTTTAGTTCAAAATTTCTCCGAATGTAGGCGCTGCGATCGTTGTTGATGGAAAAAACCGTTTTTTAACGTTTTTTCTCCCGGTTCGAAGTCACATAATAATTAATAGAAAAATAATTTCGCGTGCGAACCTTATAAAAAGAAAACATTGTGAAGCCAGTAGATTAATGCACGTAATAATTATTTTGTTATTTGTTCTGAGTTGTTTTTAACGGGTGTTCTTCAAATGTTTGGGTGACGGTTTTTTGTTCTTATGGGAATTAACATGGAGTTAAAAAAACGTAAATTTTAAATGTTATTTAAAAATAGAAAGCCTTTTCAAATTTAGAAAAAGGAATAATCCTGAAGGCAATAAACACATGTAAGTACGTGCTAATCTTTCTGATTGCTCTAAATCATTTTTATTCAGAGTTCTCTTAACTTTTGTTGGACGGTGTTTTAGTCCTATGGGACTTAACATGGAGTTAAAAACGTACGATTTTAAACGTTATTAAAAAATAGAAGGACCTTTTCAACATTTATAAAAAGGAAACATCGTGAAGCCAATGCATGAATGTATGTGCTAATTATTTTGTTATTGTTCTAATCAGTTTTAACGAGAGTTTTTCAAATGTTTGTCGGACGGTTTTTGATCCTATGGGATTTAACATGGGGTTGAAAAAACGAACGACTTTGAACCTTGTTTAAAAATAGAAAGACCTTTTCAAAAATTATATAAATCGAACACATGAAGAACAATACTTTTTGTTGCGTTTTGCACTTTACTGTGTTTTAATTGAGCGATTGTGAGGCGATTTCTTTCAGTTTTAGTAACACTATATAAGAACACTCATTTGTCTTGTTGTCGTCTGCTCAAAACAACAAGATGGACGTGGATCTAGGCTCTTAAGATACAGAAAGAAAAAAATAGTTGGCCTAGGCCTAGTTTCAGCGTTGGTAACACTAATAGTTCCCAATGTACTATCAACTTTCTACAAAGTGTCAATGTCCATCAAGGTAGATGGTTCAAGTGCTTTTCAACTTGTCTTAGCTCATTCCACCGTATAAAAAAATTACAGATCCACCACCCAAATAAAGACGAAGAAAAAAGAGAACAGAATCAACGTTTCTTAACCTAAACTACCCAATATAAAAGACACATACAATAAACACAAGTCAATACTACTAAAA